>JAVDBV010049471.1:0-15120 GCA_032619315.1 Piper longum
ACATATCGAACACATAGCACAGATTTCGCTCATGAGTTAAATTGGGGTTGCGCTATTCCAGCCATGTGCCGTATCACTATATTTTATAAGTGCATCATTTGGGAGATCAGCCCAGTCTCCATCAATGGTCAGCTTCATCATAGCACTTATATAGGTGAGATCCTTAAGGGTACTTTGCATTTCAATATCTTGTCATGTAGACAATGAATGTCATTAAGATATAATCAACCTAGTTTTATTTGTTGTTTCACACTCTCATCATAGGAATGAGCTACATTTAAAGTGAGTGTTCTCCCAGTCACTCATTCCGCTTGTCCTGAATCTATTTCATAGGATCTCAATTCATTCAACTTGGGTTGTCACAAACAGAGATTCATTTATAGGGTTTACACCCATTCCCCTCGATGAACAAAGGATTTGTATTTTACTTGAAGTTTTAGTAAATTGATCAGCTAGGTTTTCAGAGTCCTCACATAGCTCAAGGTGATCAACCCACTTGTATTCAATTTCCCAAGTTTTTTGTACCTTATTTTTCAGTGCTTCAAAATTTTCGCACTGTGATTTTTGCCATGCATTTTAGCTGTAGCAGCTTGATTTTCACAATGTATTAATATAGCCGGAATTTGTCATTCAAGATAGGGAATATCACTCAATAATCCTCTTAAACATTCCGCTTCTCTGCTAGCAACATCTACTGCAACTAATGCAGCTTCCATAGTTGATCTTGTTATTATAGTCTGTTTCATAGGTCTTCCAATTTACTACCCCACTACATAAAGTAAATATAAATCCACTTGTGGCTCTTCTCTCACCACTATCTGAAATTCAATAAGCACCACTATATCCTTCAAGCACCATTGGCTGCTTCTTTTAGTGTGTACCATAATCTTTAGAACCTTTCAAAGATTGAAAGATTCTCTTAAGTGCTTTCCAATGAGTTTTATCGGGATTAGATGTCCACCTACTTAATTTTCCTACAACATAAGCAATGTTATACCTATAACATGTGAGTATTTAAGTTGATCCACACTTCCCCACCACTTTTTCATAATTCGACACTAGAGTCATATGGACTACTCACTGCTTTTCAGAGTAATTATAAGTTTCCAAACTTCTCAATATAACGAGGCTGAGATAACACTATACTTTCTGATTCTCTAGTAATTCTCAATCCTAATATCACATGTAATACCCAAATTCGACATGTTAGATAGACCGAATTGTAATATTATAATTCGGAAAACTACTCGTTGAACTATCGAATACAATCTCAACCCTCCTAGAGTCTTGAGATAGACACCTTATTGGTTTTCATAGTATACATGTAGAATCATACAACATAGGATTGATCTTACACCTAGGGCTCCTGAATGAGGACTTTGAGCCACAAGAGTGGCAAAACATCCCTGTGACTAAGAGGGCGATTTTCAAATATTATGATCATTTTAGACTACATGAAGGCAATACCTCCAATACAGATAAGAGATTGAGTTTTTGAAAGATGTTGTGACATTATATGGTTCATATACTTAGTTTTAGTGATTGGATTAGGTAACTTGATTACTTAATGTAGATGAGTGTGATGAGATAAACATTAGGTTGTGGTTACCTCTTCTACATAGGCCACATGGATGAAATGACATAGAGACATCATCAGATGCAAGTCATCATACCCTAACGCCCCACCTTCACATGGGTTCTTCACGCAGTATAAACCACATGGTCCTTCTGCAAATGTTTCTATATATGCACTTATAGCTGCAATCAAATACGTTTTGTGTACTTGAGTTTGCTCGTCGTCATGCTCTAGGACTTCGAGGCTTACACATCCTATAGACGGTTGTTAGCCTTTGCAGCAAAGTATTACTTTGCACGATAATAATAATAATAATAATAATAATAATAATAATAATAATAATATGTTAATCACGCATATACAAACATCATATCATAACTCAATCCAATACACAAAGTTCATGAAATTTAGGGCATATGCCCACAAAATAATACAATTCGATATAAAAGTTCAAGTCCATAAACTCAAATATAAAGCATAACAATGACAAGGCCTCTGGCACTACTGTTGAGTTTCCAATTTGCACATCTAAGCCGGCCAATGCCATGGGAAAAATGTTAGTAATTAAAGAAGACCAAGAAATGGGTATTCTGAAATAGCTACAAGTATAATCAAGACTAGCAAATGGGTATTTTGTTACCCATGGGAAAAACTTAGAAACTTTAGAAAGCCTTTCAGGGCTCCTAGTTTAGACAATTTATTTAAAAGGGCCAGCGCTCAACACAACAAAAATCATATTGATATAAAAAACTTACACCCTCACATCCTCCATATAACATTCACCATAATACTCAAGTAGCAAAAATATAGTTAGGTTAGTGCCACAAATTTTGAAAATATAGTGCATTACGTAGTACTCTCATACATACACTACATTAGGGGTTAAAGGAGTACTAATGTACTACCCGTAATAATTTCTCTTATGCTCATAAAGTAGAAACCGTCATATACTTAGATGTATTAGGCTTGGTTGGGACTTGTATAATTATTTTTTGAAGTGTATCATTTGAAAACCATTAAGGGATTTGTTATTGTTATTTCAATACATTGCACAAGTGCACACATCAAACAAGTAATAAAATGGTGAGAGAGTATTGTTCCTAAAAGGATTTGATGCTCTATTGTTATTCCTGATAGCTAAATTATAAAAATGTACAAAAAAGTATATAGTGTAATAGAAATTTTGTCTAATACTATCAAGTTGAGTAAAGGTATGAAACTAATATACTACCTTAATAGGAAAATGATGTAAGGGCACGAAGATAGAAAATACAATACAAGTTATTACAAGTTCTTTTACTAAAAATGGATATGGAATGGGTAATTCCTTTAATTGATAAGTAACACATCTTATCATGTTAATCAACTTACACTTAATTCCAGTTGAAATCCAGGGAAACAAGTTTAATTATAATAGGCTTACGCATCTTTTTTCAACCCACCGTCCTAGCATCATTTCATATTCCTTTGCAAACAAAATTAGGTTGGTGCATTAAGATTAATTCCCTTATGAGGATATCTATGACTATAATGCATTCCTGCAGTTAAAATTATAAACTATTTCATCCATGGATATCATCAATTCGCCAATTCATAGGTCTAGACTGAATCTCTTAATTATATAAAAGTTAGCTACTTTCTTGAAGCATTAAGAATAGATTTGTCAACTCATAGTTTAGTGCAATAAGACAACACAAACAAGATACATGACATGTCAACTAAAAACAATATACATGTCAAATCACTAAAGTTTTACCCCATGGAAGAAGAAAAATATATCATAAAGCTCATCAAAAAAGAAAACATTGTAAGAAGGAAACAAAAAAGAGGCAAATTTGTGAGGATGAGGCCCTGACATGAACTTCTCTTTAATAGTCTTCTTCCTTGCAACTTGGCTTTCATTACTTCTTCTCAACAACCTTTAACTCCTTCTTTAGATTTGTAATATGAGGCTTGAAAGGATGAAAGTTGAAGAGATGAAGAGTGGGTTTTCCTTGTCTAATGCCTTCCTATTCTATGATATATATGATTTCTTAGTGATCCCCCCTCTCAGTTATGTGAGTTATTGAAAGTACTTATAGCCAATTTGGGGTAGAACTCTCATGAGCATGTAGCAACTTCCTTGTGGTTTCTTTCCTCTAATATAGGGCAGATGTTTACTCTAGAGTGTGATTCCATTCTTGTCCCATTAGCACCAAGTTATCTCTTCACGGTTGGGGGAGTTGGTAGAGTTGTCCCCAAGAGTTTGAATGAATCAAATTTGAAGAACAGAACAAGCCTTTGGTAGGAGTTTCTTTGTAGTTTCGGTTCTTCAAAAAATGCACATGAGTTACTTCTTTAATTATTGGGAGGGGGTGGATGCGTTCCTTTCTTGTTCATCAAGGTGGTCATCTAACGGTTTCAAAGTGAGGATTGGGTGAGTAGGTGGATTTGTCCAAAAGGCAGGGAGGAGGTGTAGGAGTACAAATATGGACTTGCATGTCAAAAGCATGTTCAAGAGTTGCAGGTTTAGTCATGGGCAGGTGTGCAGGTTCGATCATGAGGTCTAATGATAGTATGAAGTGTCTCAAAAGTAGTCCATCCTAAGTTGGTATTGGAGTAATTTGAAATCTGCAATCGTGTACGAACCTTATTGAAAACTGTCAAAGCATTACTCTTTATTCAAAATTGACCTACATATTAACCTATATTTGCTATAACTTGAGCTAATTCAAAATTTTCAAACTTATACCTAAAATGCTAGGGAAAACAGTGTTGGGGCATGAAAATGTTATATGTGAAAGTTATCAAAATTTTATGTTAATTCCCAAAGTATTAGGATCTCAGCATTAAAGTTTTATTAAAATTACAAAAAACACACCTAAATGACTTAACATTGGAGGGATCCGAAAAAATTCCATTGACAGTCTTACATCTAAAACATGATTGAACTTGACACGGAAGGATCCAAGCAAAGAGGATGCAAAGGGAGTCCTATGGACTTGAATGAGTGAAGCTCCACATCCCACATTGATGAGCTCACCATGCATAACCTTGCGCAGAGATAGAGCCCAAATCATTCTTGGATACCATCGGCATGCACATCGACGAAAGGCTTCAACACATGCACAACACATAAGACACTTAATTAACCTAATTACTTGCTTAAGTTCATGTTTAACCTCATCAGGTATCCTAATTAGAGTTTAAAGTTAAGAGTACAATTAGTTGGGAAAGACCAAACTTAGGATTTAATCAAATAGACATAGGCTTACAATTCCTTAGATGGCCCAAACGGTGTCCAAATGGCCTAAAATTTAGATCAGTGGGCCTTGATACTCTAAGGATTGGATAAAAAATTTACTAAGTACTGATCGATAGGCTAACATGGTAAACAAGGCCCACTAAAGTTAGGCTAAGGTGTTGGGAACAGTATCTTTAGCCAGTGCACTAATTTTACTAAGTTTCTTTCAGGATCTTGGAGGTTTCAAATGAGATTAGGTAAAAGCAGAGGGTTATCCAACATCGTAGGCTTGAATCCTTTAAAATTCCTAGTCCATATCCTTTAAAATTGCTAGTCCATACTTCAAGGATTTTGACCTAAGTGGATTCGAGAAGGGAAGTCCTTAAGAAAATCATAAAGCGTGATCTACCTAGCCAATCGCTCTCAAATTTTAGGAAGATGTTGTTGGGATAAGCCCTAAGTTCTAGGTGAAAGTTCAGCACCAATAAGGCTAGTTTTTAGGATTTTACATATGGATATAAAGAACTAGGGTTTCACTTTCCGTTCCTACACAACATAGAAAATTGGATTAACTAACTAACTAAAGGATTTTTAATTGTTACCAAATTTTACATGCTTTTACTAGATACTTAGCAATTTCTTATATAATTTCTACGGATTTTATTGACATCTATTAATAGGCTCAGATCGCAACCATAGCATGCAAGACATAAAGAGATCACAACAATCACAGACAAACCCTTAAATTGGTTATCTTAGTGTTAGGGGTGCTAAATGAGTGAGCGAGGCTCGCTCGACTTGTGTTCGAGCTCGGCTCGAATAGTTCAAAGTTCGTTCGAACTTGACTCGAGATCGAACGAGTTTTGAACTGCTTGAGCTCGAATAACTTAAACTGTTCAACTTTTTCCAGCTCGAACCCAGCTTGTTCGTAAGCTCGAATAAAAGTAGTAATTCAATTAAAAACATGAAGTTGGTGTGATTTGAACACACAACCTTAGGGTCAAGGACTTGAATACCTACCATCTCAATTGTCTCACTTCTTTGATAGTCTATTGTAAATAAATAAATATAACTAGTTACAATTAAATCTATTAGTATATAAATACATATATAATATAAAAATTATATTATTATATTATTTTATCGAGTCGAGCTACAAGTCAAGTTTGAGTCGAATTCGAGTTATAACCGAGTCGAGTCGAGCCGAACACGACCTTGCTCAAGCTCGCCTCGTAGGATTCGAGTTCAAGTTCGAGCATTTAAATATCGAGTTTCGAGTCGAGTCGAACCAAGCTGAACGCCAAATGCTCACGAGCTGGCTCGCTCAATTAGCAGCCCTACTTAGTGTGATGTTTTTACAAGAGCAAGTCAACACAAAAATCTTCAAACATGCAAAAGATGGACATCAACAACTGCCTACATCAGGGTTTACAATTTGAGGAAAGGGTGGCCATGACATAATGACCATGAAATCTTCCATTATTTAAGAAGTTTGGCACCACTACAAGAACATACATGCCAGACAAAATAATATATATATATATATATATATATATATATATATATATAAACATTGTAGATCTAACTATTATAAACACAACAAAACCAAGATCATGAAAAAATACAATTTACAACACGAGGTATGATTTTTCTACTAAATCCTTATGAATAGATTAACAACAGAGCATTGAAAAATACATAACTATTTTTATATATATGCAAATGACATGATTCTAAAGAATAACAACTCCTGACACATAAATCTACATGTGACAAATATCAAAAAATAAAAGCATACAAGCACTCGTGACAAACAAGCATCACAACAGCCAAGAGAGTTAAAAAGGTTGGACTTGTACCTCAAGGGGGTCCAACGGGAGATCTCTTGTGGTTCTTACCCCAAGACCTATGACCCTTCGAAGCTAGGCTTGGATTTGAGAGACCTTGGAGATGCTTGAAAGGGCTTCACAAGAAAAGGAAAGGCAAGAGAAGAAGGGAGAGTAGAAAGGAATGGAGCCAAGGGGTGAAAAATGAGGGGGAAGGGGAATATTTATAGAAGATGGAAATAGGGCTGGTGTAAGCCCTTCAGATGGGGGCTGGCCTCTCCAAGCTAGACCAGAAAAAGTTGTATAACCAGGCACACAAATAGTGCAAGTGCATGTGCTAACATTACATTTAAGAAAACTGTTCTAACATCAATTTGATGGATTTCAGGATCATAAGATGATGCAAGTGCTAACAACACATGAACAATGAAAATACTTGTAACGGGACAATAAGTATCAAAATAATTCATCCCTTGCTTTTACTATAACCTTTCGTAACAAGCCTCACATTGTACTTCTCAATGGATCCATCAAGATTTGATTTTTTTTCTTAAATATTGACTTGCAACCTATGGATTTACTATAAGATTATTAATTAATATCATTAATAAAAATTAATCTCCTTATGTCGAGTTCATAAAAGTTGAAAGGTGTAGTTTTCGAAGAGATACATTGTTAATGGCTTGAATATACTTAATTGTATGAAACTACCCTCAGCTACGTCACTACCTTCTCTTTTTCATTATAAAAGGTTCATAGCATCATAATAGAAATAGTTCAAAGTTGTTCTCTCCACCATTAAAGAGAAAGACACTATAAGGTTAAGAAATAAAAGAGGAAAGATAATTTTCTACACTTCGTATTAGCATGAATCAATGCACACTTTTGATTAAAGTTTATAGTTTTATTCATATATTTTCTAGGTTGTTTTCTTAGCAATTCTAGAATTGTTAAATATAATTGCGTTAAATTTTTATATTTACTACTAGGAGGCGGGTCCCATGTCACTATGCTAAAATAGAATCTATTTCAGTTTTTATAGTTTCCTTCAAAAAAGGAGCTTCACTAGACATCGTTGCTCATTATAAGTCAATGGATCATCCTCTACTAAGAAAGTATAAAAATATGTACCAAAGTTTTTCGTAACTTTAGGTCTTTTACTTATTCTTAATTTACTAACATTTGGTTAGTTTTCCTCTTCATTTCTCTTCTTAGATAATAAAGACACACATCATTATTCCTATTCTCGGATGGTCGGATACTATGTGAAGAAGAAGCTCATTAGCTCTCTTGGCATTTTCCTTAAAAGAAATTATTACTTTTGCCAAGAATCCACATACCTTTAAGAAATTCAGGTTTGGCTTCCTTCCTTTCCACAATTCATGTGGTGTTTTCTCATATCTCTTATATTGGATCCTATTAAGAATTTTACAAGCTAAAAGTATTGTCTCGCCCACATATTTTTATGCAATCTCGGCGAACATAAGATAGAAGCTACTTTGAATACCATATTTTTCCTTTTAGCTATCCCATTATAAAAATAAGGAGTGATTATCTCATGAATTATACTATTTTCTTCACAAAACTTAGTAAATTCAAGAGAACAACAGCCACTACCTCTATCCGATCTTAATCTTTTGATCATATAATTTGTTTGGTTCTCAACTCCAAATTTATGAATTTGAAACTTTTGAAAAAACTTCATCTTTGGCCTTTAATAACTAGATGCAACAATACCTAGAATATTCATCTATGTACATTATAAAATAACATTTACCACTTCTAGATAAATGTTGATCTATTTTACATAAATCAGAATGTACACAATTTAATATGACAACTTCGTGATATACTTGTTTAAAAGGTATTCATAGCAATTTAGATTGCACACTATCCTCACATCTAAAATTAGTAGATAAATCATGTTTTAGAATAAAGTCTAAATTTACCCTTTTTTTATGGCATTAACATTCACATGACAAAATGTGTCATGCCATATAACATGAACATTAATAACATTAACAAATAAGTAAATCTTGTCCACATCACAACCATAATCAAAGACATTTATTTTAAACAAACCATCTACCAAATATTCTATGCCGAATCTTGGTAATAACAACTTATTTGACTCAAACACACGGTTAAAGCCATTCCTAATCAAAACACCGCCAATTACTAATTTTTTCCTAATATTTGGCACGTAATGCACATACTTGAAAGTCACATTGTTTCTTGATGTAAATCAAAGAGTCACAATTCCCACTCCAAGTACTTGTGCAATGGTGGCATTGCTTATAGTACAAACTTTTCCTTTATTTCCACATAATTAGAAATGTAATGACCCATTTCTAATATAACTAAGGTCATTACCGTGTATCCTATTAATGCACATGCATAACATAATATAAATGAAACATCGCAGTGGAGTAATTTCTATGACCCATTGCTGTCAAATATCAAAACTATACAACTGACATTTATCACATAATCATAAGGTATAAAAATAACCATACTTGTCCTCTGAGTTCAACATGCTCAGCCACAAAGTCTTTTAGTTCTTAATGCAACAAAACTCCTCAGGCTAAACTTCCCCATTTTACCTTCTTATTTTAGCTTTATACATGAGAGTAACATTACATTATCAGTCAGTATCGCTAATGATATTGCGTTCACAACTAAACATATATCACATAACATAAATCAATACACGTATAATCAATGATTGGTTAAACTATATAAATATTGATTCCATTTTATTATTACATAATAATATATATAATCGTAATCATAAATTATAGTAAAAATATAATAAACATAACATAAGTATATAGCAAAACATAATTGAGAGTATAGCTAAGCATAACATATCATAACTCAAGTTAACTTAAAATTAATTAAGTAATTGATTAAATTAATTCATACTTAAGTTCATTAAATGAACCTTATACGTAATAAGTTTACACATAACTCATTGAGAATGTTGTAGCTGCACCAACAAGTGATCACATGTGTTGCAGAGACAGTAGGGTGCGGAGAACATGAAGTTTTTCAATTCTACCACAGACAACGACCCTTGCTTTAGGGGTGTGTACCACAGTCACAAGAATAGTACATGCACTAAACCAGTCTTAAACATCTACAAAATCAGACAAGAGGTCAAGGATCTTGTACGCCTTATCTCCACTGAAAATAACAAAATCATTGGCCTAGTGCCTAAACTTAACCTGTAAAAACATAAAAACATATCTTAGTCATATGTCTCATCTTATTTACTTCTTATTATACATAATCCTATCATATGTTTTGCTTTCGATTGAAAACAATGACCTGCTAATTATATGTCTAAACTGGCTAAGCATGTAAAATCAGGGATCTTAAATCTCCCCAAATAACAACTAAACGGACCACGATATTGCGGCGAAGTCGTTGCACTCATCTATAATGTGCCCCTAGCCTGAACAATCTCACTCATCTATAATGTGCCCCTAGCCTGAACAATCTCATATGCCTAGTATCATTACCCGTCCTAGCTTATACAATTATGCATGAATGTCATGACATACATGAATGTAATAACTCTAACACCATAATCATAAGGAAATATAATTCAAACTTCATTCCTTTTTTCATGGTCATTCATTCATTATTATTCTCATAAAGATCAATATAATTGTTTCATGTATCATGTAAATATTCATCATTATAAAGAATATAAACTACCCTTTAGAAATTAGTCATGCATTATTAAGATAAATCAATCACAAATTTGCACCACATATGTAAAACTCCAGCTGTCCGCTCGAGGGTTTTTACTGTCGATTCGGTTCTTACCTGAATCGGATTAGTAGGGTCCAACCCTTCTTGCTGTGGTTCATATATGATATGCTATAAGTTGCCCGGCCTTAGCCTCCTTCGATGTTCGGTACACTTGTTTGGATGCAGCATGCCCGACTTTATGATGTTTGGTCCAATGTAATCGTATATAGTTAGATGTTAAGAGTGTGTCTTTCGTATGTCTTTTGTGTGCTTACCGTGTGTTTGATAACCTTTCGGACCGTCCTAACCCCTTTTGGACCTGCATTGCAATTCCCAAAGTGGACCCGATTGCCTTAGGGTAAAAACCCTAAGTTTTTGAGTTTTGAGATAACCTAACCTATATCTGTTTTAGCTGATCCAACCCATACCTCTTTAGCTAACCCAACCTATACATCTACAGGTATGGCACCCATACCCCTATAGGTTTGACAACCATACTCTTAGGAATGACACCCATACCTCTACAGGTATGACACCTATACCTCTATAACTATGACACCCATACCTCTATGACATCACCAAGCCAACCCATACCTCTTTAGGTATGGTACCCATGCCTATGACATCACCAAACCAACCACCTTTCTTCTATAAAATCCACCACTTCCCTTACCATTTCTCTTTCCACCTCCAACCACTTCCTTTTACTCTCCTTGGCTTCCTTCTTCCTCTTTGGAGCTCAAAGCAACCCCCTCCACTTTCCTAGCAACCTTGGGTGGTAGGCTATGAGGTTGGATGCCTCAAAAGACCTCCCCTTGGTCTTCACTTATTGGCATTAGGTTTGAGCTGCCACTGTTGCTCTTTGTTTGGTGTGTATTGCTTGTATTATTCCCTGTATTTATTTTTAAAACATTTTTATGGTATATATATGAATGTCATGAGAATTTTGAGTACTCATTTATTGTATTTGTCTAAGTAAATAAATAGATATGATTTTTTTAATATATGTAGGTCACTGAAATGCACCATTTTAGTATAAAAATCATATCCTGCCATTATGATGTTACAATTACACGATTATTATTTTTTCCCACTCACAACATATATATCTACAACTTTTGTGTTGTGTGTTTTACCTTCCATGCCCTAGAATTTGCATGTATGAGTGTAAACATTGAGGAAAGGTGGCGACTTGGACCGTTATGGTGATATAAGCGCTCCCTTCTCCAATTTTACTCTCTGACTTTGTAGGATCTATTGATGCACGACATGCCATTTTCTTTCATGCAAATTTTATGAGTTTATGGTAAAATTTTTATCCTAATATAACCACTAAATAATCATGAACATAACTCATAAGTATGACTTGTATTACCTGTGTTTTTATGACTATGAGCATGATATGTGATTGTGTGATATTTTAAGCCACGAATGGATATATGTATGGACCACACTAGTACTCCTTCAAACCCTGAGGTAGTGCAGTGTATGACGGTACTGAGTAACGCAACACATTTCCAGAATTTGTGACACTAACTTAACTGTTCTTTTTGTCACTCGAGTACCGTGGCGGGTGATATGGAAGATATGAGGGTGCAAGCATTGTATATATGAATATGATTATGAACCATGTATGCGAGCCGGCACTTGCTTAAGTATGTTTGCTTACCACCTAGTGTGAGGCAATTTTGAAGTTTCATAAGTTTTCGTGGTTAATGGAATACCCATTTGCCAATTTGCTATTTTACTGGTAGTTATTCAGACCATTAATCAAATTTTATTTGATTACTGACGTTGTTTTTTATTATATGTAGGTGAGTTTCCCTGGTATTGGCCGGCCTAGGTGCATGGATCAAATGGCGCAGTGGCAGTGGTGGAGGGGGCCCTATGTTATGTTGTTTGTTTTAAACCTTATAATTTGTGTATGACTATATGAGTGGCATATGCCCCTAACTATATGCACCTTGCATGATTCACATGTATGTCATGATGATTATATCAACATGTTTTATCGTTATATTATTATATTTTGCTTATTAGAGTAACGTGGGTGGAGGAGTTTACGGTTCACACCACTTGATGACCCATGTGAAGTTCGGATATTAAGGTTTGATGCCCCAATACTTGATGATATTGTGTAATTCTCTAACGCTTTAATTATTGCTCGCGTAGGGTATGTGGAACAGGTAACCATGACACCCTTGTTTAAACACTCGCATCATCTTCATGTAACTAATAAGAAGACTTAAGCCAATCATTTGAACTAAGTAGTAAAAATATGATACACGCAACAACATGCAACCTCAAAACTATAGTAGGGGTGTGCTTCTTCTACAGTTGGGAGTGATCATCGTATTTTTAAAGTCAATGTTCATAGCCATAGGGGTGGTTCTACCTTGGTTACGACTAGGGGTGTTCATATAGGAATCCTTTAAGTCAAAGATCTACCATTGTAGTACAAACTTTGCACGCATTCTATGAAAACCAAACTTCTTGACCGTCTTAAGCCTCCATAGAGGGTTGAGATCTTCTTATGTAAAGTCTGTATGCGATAGCCCAACGAGTAGCTTTGAAATTATAATCTCACAATCCGGTCGCTCCCTTTGGGCCGAATTGGGGTGTTACAACATATGTCATAGGACCCTTGTAGCATAATAGTATTAGTTATTTAGACCAATATTACCATTATAATATATAATTAATATCCCTTATTATTAACCAATTTAATTAATAATTTAATAATGACCAATCACAAACATGCCCACAAGAAGTAAAACTAAGTCACATTTATTTTATTCTTAGAACCATGTCTCTAGCTTTTCGGAAGTACTTGAACATGTTTAATAAAAAATTATAAGTCCAAAGTTAACAGGATTCGAATATGAAATTGGACAGTTTTCCCTTACATAAATCAGTCATAACGTCCAATATATAACTCTATTTAGATGATTCTTGTTGAGTTGGAAAGCTCATTTCAAGATCTGCAAGTTCTATCTAACATTATTTTTCTAAATTCTAATGTAGGGCCCTCTTAAGTTACGTATCAACTTTGAATCATGTTTCTAGCTGATTTTTAACAATCTATGGAAAGAAACAATCAACTCTATTAATAAACATGAACAAATCGTAACTTTTTTCATGATTCTTATTCAACAAACACTAAACATTAGAATATAATTTTAAACTTAACTGTAATAAGAATATATAATCATTATCATAATTCTAATATATTATCATGAATTCATTATATTCTACTGTAAAACTAGCATAAAAACATAAACTTTCACAGGATCCATACATAAATCATTAAAACAAACACACAACATCATAATTAATATATGTATGCATGATTTGCATGAAACTATGATTTGGGTTTCAATTACTAACCTTTAACCTATTAAATTTCTCTAGAGCTCAACTCCTAATGCTCATTCCTTTAAGAACCGGCAAAAATTTGATCCAAAATTACCAAAACTTGAAGAAATAAAGGTTAGAAGGAGTTTTCTCCACAAAGTAACCAAGGAAGAGAGGAGAAGAGAATCGTCGCAGCCAAGGAGGGAGAGAGAGAGAGAGAGAGAGAGAGAGAGAGAGAGAGAGAGAGAGAGAAGTGATGCTGCATAAGGGGGAGAGCCTTATATACCCTACTTACTCGTCTAAAATCCAATTGACCACGTCTTTACCCGCGTAGGAGAAAATACTAAAGAGCTTCTACCCATTTATTAAACCATTGATTGTCTAATCAACTAAAACTCCTTACAAATCTTACATGATCAAGAACAGCTCCAAGACAAACATAGACCATGCCTTTGATGAAAATTGACCTATGGGTGCAATTTAGGTAAAACATCATTAAGAACATGTTTGGATCCATTTAAATTAACCTACCCATCAATGTTAAGTGTTAAGCCTCACATTAATTCTTATTTTATCCTAATAGACACCTTGTTTGTGATAGATTTGGTTTTCATGTGACCGCATCTAACTTGTTCAGCATAGCTTTCTCCCTTTGTTTGTTTACTTATTGACTCTTTCCTTAATTTATACTGTAACACCCCGATTTCGGTTCACTTAAGAATCGAATCAGAAATGTTACGATCGAGTCGAGACATGTTTAATATTATTAGTCAGTGAGACTCGATCCATAAAATAGATCGAAGTAACCCTCTTGGTGTCATGAGAATGGAAGACATTGTCAATTATTTATAAAAACACAACAAATATAAATGAATGTAAGAAAGTAAATACTGCGTTGAGCTCAAGTGTGTGTAGCGTTTATCTGTCCTTCCGCCGAAGTCGACTCAAGATTTGCGAGACCTACATATATTATATGAAAAACGTCAGTAACGAATGTTACTGGTCCGAAAAATAACTAATATAATCTGGCAAATGGGTATTCTATTACCCTCACACCTTCCATATCACCCACCATTGTACTCAAATGGCAAAAGGAACAATTAAGTTAGTGCCACATATTCCGGAAATGCGCTGCATTATGCAATACCATCATACACCCACACTACCTCATGGTTTGAAGGAGTACTAGCACAGTCCATACATATCTCCATACCACTCATTCTCTTAATCGTGAAATCCGTAAAACAACGCGTACTTATATAATAGGCTTAGGGATGAGGCTTGTATAATAAATTTCTGGAGCTAAAGTTCGAAAACCAACAAGGGATCTCATCCTTGTAGTTTTATTAAACTTGCGTATAAAACGCGGCTAAATGACCCGA
>JAVDBV010049472.1:0-17860 GCA_032619315.1 Piper longum
GAAGTTTGATATGCAAGCCTTGATGAAGGAGTAGTGACGTCTTGTGTGCATACATTGGTTTGACTTTAGAATGTTTTTAGATGTTATATTTATGAATATGTCACGATGAGATTGTTGAAATGAAATGAAAATTTGATATTTATGACAAGTGATAAAATGGTAATATACCTAGTATGGTTAAAATATTTGGAAGTTATATATGAAGAGTAGATGGGTCAAGACCTACTCTAGAAAGTTTACTATGAATGAGAATGAACAGATTGATCGACACCTAGTTTGGGAATGTTAGTCATGCAATGCTTCTCTGTATAGAATAACTTTTAATGTAGTATTATATCTACACTGTTTGACAGGGTGACCCATTTAGGGGTGGGTATGGATGTCTAAATTACAAAACCTGACAAAAGTCTAAAGTATGTCCTACTGAATTTAACCAACTGAATTTAGCTGAATAAAAATAAACTAAATATGGACCTTTCTTTGTCTGACCAAACGATGACTAAATGTTCGATATTTTATATTAATAACATAATGCCTTCAATATTTAAGAGGTTAATATTATGTTCTATGAAATTTTCAAATCATGATATACATTATATTAATTATGTTTATATATAGAATTAATATTTAATATCTAAAAGAACCAAAATGACTTACATAGAAAAAAAATAAAAATCATCCTCGTATTTAAGAATTTAGAATAATACATTCACATCAACGAGCATATCAAACCACTTACTATATAGTTAGAATGCTCTAAATTAATACCATAGTTTACTAAATTTTCAATACATTTCCATGCCAAACAAAAGATAATCAATATATAAAAGCTTTAAAATAATCTTTTCCTTCAAAATGTAGTCTAATATTACATATACTTTAAAAGCAAAATATTCTATTCTTTATCCAATGTAGCTCACCTAGATAAAAAATATACAAAAGAGATAATTATCTGTAGAAATATTTTACAAATATTAGAAGGTTAGAAACTAAATATAATATTTACACATGTTCATTATAGACATGAAGACGTTGGAATATTATCTCCATCAACACAATCATCAATATCTTCAATTCTTCAATATTCATTATTCTAAATAAATTTGATGAAAAACTTGGTTGTTTTTCTACAAGTAAAAAATATAGTAACAAAAGAATGACATATGTTAAAAAGTATATCAAAAAGAGAAAATTTATGGATATAAAATATAAATTACCTTCATATTCCCTCCTCAACTAATTTTGGGCATATATCAAAACCTAAAGTGTTTTTAGGCTCAAACTATTCCTAGTTGAGCCAATTGTTTGTTCTCCAATACTAAATATCAATTTGGAGGCAATAATTGGCATAGGAATGACTAAAACCTCTTGAGCAATTTTTTTCAAAATATGATATTTTACTATGTTTAATCTCCACCATGATAATATATTAAATTGCTCATTTACTCTATCCACAAAAGGAATAGTTAGTTTATCAAAATAATTCTCCAAATTAGTTTGTGTTAGCTCCTTTGATAAATATTTCATAAACATCTAGTTTACTTAGGCTTCAAATTGGACAAATACTTGATGAATTTTCAATTCCAATAAAAGGCTTATTTGATGCACATTTATCTATAGATTTCACATCAAAATTATTTTTCCAATTTTCCCATTGTAATATAATATTTCTTTGTTAAATAATTTTTTTAAAAAATGATTTTAATTTTTATGTTAATTGACATGATAGAAACTAAGAAAAATAAAAGAGATAATAATTATATATATGAGATATTAGTTGTTTGTGAAAAAAAATAATATTTATGATAAAAAAATAATTAGATAATAAAATAAATTTGAGATAAAAATAATTTCTTATATTGAAAGAATTTTGACTGTGGACAAATGACTTTTTGCCTGAAGTTAAGTAGGCGGACATGAACAATGCCTTTTCTAATGCCCGATCGACCGATACCCCCCCTAGGCCCATTATTATACTTTTACGGGAAACTCTGCCCATTTTATTTTATAAGTTTTATTGATTTATCGTGATTGAATTATTTGTCTTGTCATTCACATAGTATCTTGTTATGGTTCTTTGCATCTCATGCATGCATAATGATATTTATCTTTTCTCTTAAGATACTGATAATAGGTCCATTCGAGTTAGGATAAGGTTAGCCGACTTAATCGAGTAACCTATAATATTCCTGTTTGGTTTGCGAGTGAGCCGGGTTTGCGGTCTTACAGGTATGGAGTGGAAGATTCTCCAAGGCGTTTCTCATGGGAGGGAATAATTTTTGTGGTTGGAAAAGAGAGATTTGTTGGGCTTATTCTCTCTTATGAGAAAACGTACAAACACATGAGAAGTCATACATACATAGAGTTGGATTGTGTAAGACTAAAAATAGATTCATTGGTGAGTGTTCTTATTTTTAGGGAGGAGAATTTCGATTTGGCTCTTTTTTTTTAGGAGGTTGATCATATTTTGAGTGCAAAGTTTCATATCCCTTGTACATAAATATGTGGTTGGATTTATGTGTTAGGTGTCTTTTCCTTCAGAAAGACTCCATCTGATTGCTCTCCCTTAGAGGAGACATATGAGGTGAGTTCTTCCTTGTGGAGGCACCAAAGGGAGTGGATTCACTCATTGATGACTATATATATATATATGGGAGTAAATTTACTCAAGTTTGGGAAGTAGTTTCTCATGGGTATTTGGGAGGGGTTTCTCTAGGTATGATTTATGGCTGTAATTAGTTTGTAATCATATGATTTTGTGGCTTAGATTTTCATATTAAATTTATATGTGTGCGCCTATATAGTAATTGAACATCTCAACAAGTAGATTATCAGCCTCAAGAGAAGGATTTGTGGGACTTATTATTTGATACACTACCTTTAGCTTCTTTTTAGATGGATAAGGTGTCTATGACATGGATTCGTTAAAGAGAAATGATCTAAATATCAATTTGATTTAGAAAAAAATAAATGATTTAAAGTTTGTTTATGATAAGTGAAATTTCCATTTGGATTATAAATGACATTATTTCCCTCAAAACTAGATTCTTTCTAGAAAGAAAAAAAAAAGGAAAAAGCTTGTAAAAACCACAAAATAATAACAATAAAAATAATAATAATTTTCTCATGGATGTGAGAGGTTGTATGACTAAAATTTATTTTAGAATTTAGCAGATATTTTGGTTACAATGGGAGAGAATTAAAAGGAGGTTTCGGTGAGATCTTATAGGGATCAATTTTTTTGTAGATTGTGAGAGATTTTATTGTTGTGATGGTTATCCTAAATCATCCTCAAGCTTTAAATAGAGAGGATCGTGAGAAGGGTTTGGACACTCGATAGGCTGTCATCAGCGTCGTTCCTCTCCCTACCTACTTCTTTTCTTCCTCATCGGTACTCTCTTCATTTTGTTCTTCTTCCTACATATTTCTTTATTTATTTTCTTTTTTGTTTGTTTCATCATCATGTTGCATATCACCTTACTGGTAGTTTTTTATTTTGTTCTTTTTGAATTTTTAATTATTAGTTGACATCATTGTTTTTTTTAGATTTCATAAATCGTGTTGTATGTAAATTAATATTGGTATTATATGTTTTTTTAGATTTCATAAATCGTGTTGTATATAAATTAATATTGGTATTATATTGAATATTGACTACCGTAATCCAATTTTAATTATTACATTTATATTTGATAAATTTGTAATATCTAATTATAATGTAATTAATTATTACTTGCCATCATTTTAGCTTGTTGACCTATAGATCTTCATGCATGATAAAAATTAAAAATAAATCAACAAACTAGTTTGTATGGTTTTCTTTGTATTTTTCTATGTAATATGAGTACATACGAGAGAAAATTATGTTAGGTACATGTCTAATTAACTAAGTTGGTAATAACATTATACTACTTGTTACATCTTTTGGATGCAACTCATCTAGGTTTACTATTAATTAACCAGTTAATATTTCTGTTCTTGCTTTTAGGCTATGTAGATCAATATTAACGTTATAAATTAAGATAAGAGGTATATTTGAAAATAAGATAATAATTGCTTAAATATAATGTCCCATACAATGTATAGTTTAAATTAATTATTGTGATATTAGTTGCTCCATTATATTTTATATATAGTACAACCATTATATAGTTATCAAACTTTTAAAATGTTATTTAATAAATAAGGCATTAGTTTTGTATCGTGTTAATTTATCAATTTATAATTATTCTTTGCTATGAGAAGGATAAATTAATTTTAGTACATGTATAAATGACTATATTTATTTTTGACCAAATTAATAAGTTATCATTTGAGTTACAATTCTAACTATTGTATACGATTGATGGAAACATAAACTAGATTATTAATTCATGAGTGAGAATATAGATAGTTTACATATTAATATATTTTAATCATTTGAGAAATTATCATTGGTTTACCCATTTTAATATTTTGTTTGCTATTATATATAATTAACTATTAATTTATGGATTGATAAATCAATTATTCATTAACTTTTATAAATGCGTTATTTTTCCTTGGTGTGTGATATTATTTCATGTTGCGTTCATGACAATCAGTTAGATCCTGTAGGGTAGGATCTAATCTAGTTTTTTTACTTAGACTAGAATCCGCTTTTGTTTCTCGGGCATTGGTTCAGCTATGTTTTGATTTGAGGTCCGTATAACTACTTAAAATATTGTATATTTCTTTTTAGCAGCCCTGGTCGGCCTGATCCAAAATTTGACTACCATGGACCAAGTGCAACCGGGGTTAAGGAATTTGTTCAGTCTGAAGAGGTCACAGGGCGCAATGGTGCAAGACAATGCACTTGTGATACAGAGAAGCTGAGTAAATGATAAATATTGGTAACTATAGGCCTTAGGTTACGTAACGTGTGTGCGCATATATAGGATTGTAGCTGGATAGGGCGACCACTCTTCCCGATATAATTGAAGTTCGACATAAGCTTATAATCACTAAGATTTGATAAATAATGATATGAAATATATTGATTTATTTCATGTAATTATATGACTTAGTGATTTTATCACTAACGTGATTTTGTGACCAACCCTGGTTGGAAGCATTTGTAAATAAAGTTGAGCTTCTTTTTATATTATTTAAGTTATAATTAGGACTATAAGAAACTGTTTAGAGGCTCTAGAATTTTGCATTTGTGTGGTTAATTTATCTTATGTTATTATTACATATTATATTTAATATAAGATAATTTATTTATGATCAATAAATTCTTAAAGATATTTAAATTTCATATTTAATTATTTTTGTTATATTATACCTTAATATTTTTATTTTTATATCCCTCGTATTTTTGGTAACCCAGAGGTCGTTTCCGAGCTTGTCGATCAAAATTGCGGTAATTGACTTAAATGAATTGTGAGGCAAAAGAGACGTGTCGGGGAAATTATATCTTCCACACATCTTTTTCTTGCATTTCTGAATACATTGATATGACCTGGTCATGCTATAAAAGTAAAAAAAAAATTGCTTCCATGTGCGAACGTCGTAGTTGACGTCGGCAGCAGGCACGTGCCAATAAATGGAAAAGTTCCGTGAAAAGAATAATCAATATTACGTTGTATATTTTAAGTCTTCTTAATCGGACCTGAGATTATTGTATTCTAATTTAATTTTAATTAATAAATAAAAATAATTAAGCAAAATTATCAAAGTTATTATCAGAACCTACCTGATTTCGTATTGAATAATGTGTGTGTGGGTTAGGTTGTTAGCCACAAGTCAAATATATGGATTCCAAAGCATTAGATTTTTAAGGTGAGTAGTTTATAAAACTTTTAAAAATTAGTCCACATCTGATGCAAATTAGTTGCCGGATTAAGATTTGATTTATTAATAGTGGATGATTTATATTATTCAACTTAGTTAACCACTTATAAAGGTAAGATAATAGGCACATCATATCGTACATGAGCCGGTTTTACAATAAAGAACAAATTGAAAAACTATTTAAGTACCTTGCACAGTATAATATATTTTACAATAATACTAGAATTTAATTTCATAACGTTAACTATGTATACGTCATCTCTTTAACCTTAATCAGAATATTATTAGGCATCTCATGAGGTGTGTTAAAAGGAAGCCTAATTTGGGAGTGCAGATAATTCTAACTTCTAAGTTGGTAAAAATCAAATTAGGTAATTCACAAGTATTGAGAACTACAATGTAATTTTCAAAAGTTTTTGTACTCAATTACCGTGCATTTGATTTCAAATCAAAATTTTATACAAATCATACGAAAATATTACATCAATATTTTTTCTAAAAAAATTATCGCGACAAAAAATTGACTTTTTTTCAACTATTTTCTCCATGCTAGTTTTTGCCGTCATGAAAATCTTTAGATTTATTTTTATATTTAAAAAAAATTTTATGTGAGGGTGTATTAATTTTTAAATTTTTTTTGCTCCACAAAATATTCTTTGATCTTAAAACATAGAGAAAAGCGAAGTGGCCCGGAGAAATTTTTGAAAATTAGTACAAATTCACTTTAAAAAATGTGTTGATATTCCACAAATTGGCGTGGAGAATTTACACGTCATTATTATAAAACGTGGACAAAAAACTAATTCTAAATTATATAATTACCTAAAATTTATTGTCGACACGAGGAGAGAGCCCATATCATTTGACTTGGAGTCGAACAGACATGCAAAGGACATATAATTGGTCTCAAGGTCGGCTAAGAAGACAACATTCAAAGAGTAGTTAGATTACTTCTAACCTTAAGTTTTCATATATCTTGCCGACTCCACAGTAGCATTCTCGAAGAAACAGCATGCAGAGTGGAGTCTTTTAGAAATGGAAAGCCGGGCAAGTTTAAAACGTTAAGCTATTAAGTTATGGCATATCTTAAATCATAAAAAATAAATGAATTTAATAGGCCGGTGATAGGGATACGAAGGAACAAAACAAGTTGAGATTTTTCTATGTTAAACTCATAGAAGTCATGGGTAAATGATATAGCTTATACATATTGAATTTGCTTTAATGAGGCCCTTCTCGAACCATTTTTGAAGAAGAGATTAGAGACCATATTTCGGCTGTAGAATAATTCAGCCATCTTCTGAGCATATATTGAGTAGAACCCAAAAGCAGTTTTTCAATCCCCGTCACCAACCCTGTTGTTTTTTAGTTGTCCCCATTGGGAGGGTGGTTGCTTGATTGTTAATTAAGCATCCAGAAACAACGGCCAAGTGAATATATTAATACGGTTTCTAGCTGAGCTTGAATATTACGTGTATCGTGAATGTTGTGGATAAGACTTGGTTACTTTTGGAGGGGCTACCAAGTGGGATGTTTCCTTTTGTTTTGTAATATTAGGCGACGAAACAAATCTCAAATTAGTCACTATTATTTGTCAATCCTCATCTTGGAAAAATGAGCCCGCTAGGATTTGTTTGTAGCGGTTATGGCCCGTGGAATTCAGGGTTTTACTTTAGGACTCAGCAGACACCTTTTGAGATCTATATTCCCCTTGGTATTAAAGTAGGTTATAATTTTCAAAGTGGCATATTTTTCACTTAAGCTTACATTTTTCATCTAATATCATAATTTTTAATGTGCTAATCAAGGACAAGGGGTTTAACTTTGAATCGGAGAGCTCAATAGAGAGGATGCAGTTGTCCAGGTTTTTCGTTATTGATTAATTCAGAAAGGGAGATCCTAATTTTATGCTGATCTGGTGTTTAATTTGATGTTGCACTATCTCCAACATGTTTCCTTTTCGCTATTGTACAAAGTGGGATATTCATCTATTTTATATAAATAAATGGTACGTTTATATTTTTTTTAAAATATTTTATTAGCCCATTAATGTAGATTTATAAGCCACAATTACGTGTGCAACTAACATCGTCAGTTTCATTAACCACCCTAGTATTGGAAAATATGAGGTGAGTTTGACTTAACTGGTAACTAACCCCCCTAGTATTGAAAAAATGTGGTTAGTTTGACTTAGCCGGTAACACAAGTAATATAAGTATAATTTTCCATCGCTTATTTTTCAAGAGGAGGAGGATCCTAGCTGGCCATATTGATAAATGAAGGTTTAAATAAGGTTGTTCATCAAATAAGTCAAGTCAAATTTTATTTATTTTTTTAAAAAAAAAATATATATATATATATATATATATATATAATATTTTATTTTATTTTTCATATAAAATATTTAACTTTGAGTCAAACAAAATTAATGAGTCGAAACCCACTTCATTCGGTTAGAGTTGAGGTTGCCTTTATCAGATGGAAGCTAAACAGAACTGTTACACACTTTACCAGAAGACATTATGCGCGGACCCTACGAACTAACCATTATTTGAACCTATTGATTGCTTATCAAGTAATTTTTGTTTTTTTTTCAAGTTTGTATCAAGCAATATATTTTAATAGCTTGGAAAACAAAATTAAAATTTTTTTATTATAGTACGATGCACTGTTAACAACATTTGTTCTTTTTCCTGCTTTTTATCCTGGCAGACAACCGGAGAGATGCATTGGCTCTTTGGAGCGCTGGTTTGTATATGTATTGCCTTTCCATCTCGACGTCCGGATCGGAATTTCAACTTGTTAAAACCAACCCATCACGCTTACAACATTAAGCTTTAATTTTCTTAAAACCTTTGATCTCACAATCAATTTAGTCAAGTTCTTGGCCCAATTCTGGATGAGTTCCTAATGGTCTACATCAAACAGTTAAAACAAAATTTGTTGTCACTTGTCACTCTTATAACCCTCACATAACCAACTCTCTGTTTCTCTTTTTTTGTTTGGCATAATCTCAAGTTCCCATCTACGCAACTAACTTGTAATGATATTGTAGCAAATTCTAACATAGTTTTAGTTTAAGTCTTATCAGATTTTTTTATCGGGTATTTTTCCAAAATCCTTCTTTATCGGAAACTACAGGGCCTTAACTAATATTTAATTAAATAATAATCATAAAAATTAGAATCAGAATCGGAAAAATCGGAATCAGAATCCAAAGACAACTAGACAAGGGTTAGCTGCCATCTTGGTTGGAAAAATAAGAATCAGAATCGGAATCAATTTTTGAGGAAGTCATTAAATCGGATCGAATCGGTCTAAATCGGTTAAGAATCGGTTTAGTTGAGTCATTTCAAATCGGTTCTATACAAAAATTTCAACTTAGTTAAAATCAGTGAGTTATTAATTATAAAACATGTTATTTTAATATTTATATATTTTTTCATATTTTTTTAGATTTTTTTTAATTATTTAGAGTTAGTTATTATTTTTGACACGAGTCAGATTCGACTCTAAGTTTTATTTACAAGAATGCAACGAAGAAATATATTTTCTTTCACCTTTCTCTCCCACACCTGCCGCCCTCCTTCCATCATGCCGCCTCCGCCGCAGCACCCCGCCTCCCCCCTCCAGCCTTGCCCCATCCCGCCCCGCGTCCACCCGGCGGCCCCACCCATCCCATGCGCCCCCAGCCCCACCTTGCGCCACCAGCCCTGCCATACACCCCCCACCCCACCCCACTCTCTGCTCCCTGCCCCACCTTGCGCTCCACACCCTAGCCTGGTCGTCCACCGAGGCCCGACATTGCCACCCCCTTCCGAACCATCACCCCCTTCCACCTCTCCACCCAGTTCCCTCGTCGCCTGGTCGCCACCCTCGCCGCTCGCTGCTCAGTGTTGCCGCCCCGTCCTCACCTAGCATCATCATAGTTTGGAATCGGCCGATTTGGGCCGATTCTAGAATCGGCTCGAATCAGTCGAAATCGGCTCGAATTGGCCGATTCACAGACCGATTTGTATGAAGGCCGATTTGGGTGGTTTTTTAATCGGAAATCCTCCAATTCGAGTTAAATCGGGGAATCGGCCAATTTTTCCAACAATGGTTGTAGTTGACGAGTGATGGGCATATTGATAGGCGTTGGCTTGCTCATAACCTACCCTTGACATTGGCAAGTGTGAACAGGTATGAACTGCTTTAAAATACATGGTTCGAATCATTTCTTATATATCTATACAATCAAACTACGTCCTTTGAAGTTTGAATCAATCTCCCCATAGTTTTAAATATTGTTCTAGTCATTATTCGGATTTAACCAAATTTTAAAACTTAATAATAAAATATTTTATTGGAAATTTGAAATATTTTTGCAATCAATATTTTATTATATACCGAATAATATACCATGTTTTCCAACAAAAAAAAGTTTTCGGAAAATACAAGATTAAAAAACTGAGAATCAAATTAAAATACAAGATTACTAGTCCAAAAAGAGTACGTAGTATACTAGTCAAACCGGCCAATAAGTATTTGAATTAAACTATGAATTATCCCACTATACAATTTGGAAAGCCTTAATTAGGGTTGGGCAAGGACAACCAAATGACTATGTCCAACTGAACGAATAGCCGAATAAAAAAAACTAAATATGAGCATTTCTTCATCCGATCAAATGACTGATTAAATCATTGATAAATATCATAAATTGATAATATTAGTTGTGTTTTTAAAATTCATTAGTAAATTATCATTAAAAATTATCAAATGTGAAACACATGAACCTTAAGTTTTAAACTTTTTTCGTGGTAGTTAGGGCTACAAGTGGTGTAGTGACGGTGTTGTCAAAGGCATATACTAATACTATTTATATTAAAGCCATATCTCGAGTCAGAGTTTACATTATCGAACCAATCAGTTCAGTTATCGGTTCGAGTCGAATCAGTTTCATGACCCCATACTTAGCTGACGTTAAATATGCGTTATGAGCAATAAGGGTTAAATATACATGAGTATATGATGATAATATCAGAAAAGAATGACGAGAAATGAGCTATCAGAGTATATTATAGTATATAGTTATTTTTTATGTATTTGATCGTAAAATTATTCTTAGGCCGAATAACGTATTATGATGCATTATATAGTAGTTTGGGTGAGTTATTGGTTATAGAACACATCATTTTAATGTTATGGTGTGTATTATATTTTATGAGATTTTTTTCATATTTTTTTGGGATTTGTTTTTAATTTATTTGAAGTTAGTTATTATTTTTGACTCTTGAGTCGGAATTGAGTTAACTTTTAACTATGAAATTACCCTGAAATCCTTCCCTGGCCATTCTACCTTCTTCACCACATTGCTGCCCCCTCCTTGCCATTGACGCACCCTCCGACTATAGCATCGCCGCCGATTGACGCCACAGACTACCGCCAAATCATTGTCGTGCCATCCCTATCCTTCCCGGCTGTCGCCCGGCCTCCACAACGCCTTGACGCCATGCCCTAGAGCTGCGCATCCTTGGGCCATTCGTCGCCGGTCGTGTTGCTCTGCCGCCGACGCCCTCCCCCTGGACCCATAAATCTTTCCACCATATTGAGGGCCGCTGTCAAGGCTAACAAAGGGCCAATCGGACAAGCCGACATACCCCGGCCTACTTGCCGCCCCTGCTGCCCTCACCACCACCATAATCGGGTCAAGCTTGCTAGGCTAGTGCCGACCCATAGCCCCGATCGCCTCGCTGGAAAATCAGATTTGTTGAAATTCGCGAGATTTTTGCCAAATTCATCCAACCAAACCTGATTGAACTTCAGACACCGCCAAGTCCCGAATTTGAGTCTCGAATCACGTGACAAGCTCTAGTCTTTGCTGATTGTCGATGATGCAAAGTATAATTAACTCCGACCTAATTACTTAAAATGATAATTATTAGCATAATATGCTAGGATTTGAGTGATTGATGGGATAAACATTTTTATTGTAAATAAAAATGAATTGTGTGATTTGAATTGTATTAAAATAAATGCTAAGTATCAAATTGATGTGTATGACTTGATGTGATGAGTGCCTTAATGTGTGTGTGATATAGGATGCATGAATGCATCATAGCGGGTGTTAACATTTAATTTTGATGTATAGATAGGGAATATGAGCTCACCGACTAAGCGCGTGGACCCGATTGAAGCTTCTACCAGGTCCGTTTAGGACTCGCTTATGGTTTGACTCCTCTACTCTATTGTGATTTGTTTTTAACAAGTAAGAGGCGTGTCGGATAATGGATTTATCGTATCGCAATCCACATTGAGTCATTTAGTCACACGAATTTCTGGATTAATAACCTTTGAAGATGACATCCCTCATGTTTGTTTTCGAAAACTCAGATCCAAATTACGAGGCCTTTGGGCATATTATATTATAATCTTTACCCAGGCCTATATACATTTAGTTTTCTCAAGTTTTCTAGTGAGATATGAGACAAGGGAAAGTTGACAACCGTGCTACATGAGTAGGTGTGTGCTAGTTAACCAACAACGGCATTACGCAAGTGGGTGAGTGCCAGTCGAAGCGGGCTCTAGATTGGTGAGTGGGCCGTTCCATTCTTGAAGAATTGTAACAACTCCACCTTTGAGTTCCTAAAACCCATAGAAGTGTGGAGGATTACTAATACTGCAGTGCATAGCATATCTAGACTTGTAGTTTCGAATGGTACTGAAGGCACATACTTGAGAGTACTCAGCCTCTGTATTCAGGACTAGGAGTGGAACAGAGGATGTAGAGGATTAAAGGAACATAAATTAATTTTCCCTTGCAATGGATAGTTTTAAAGTTGCTAAGGAATGAGATGAGATAGAATGAGACGGTGTTGAGCCGAGGCCGGCTGCTCATAATTAGCGCCCTTATGAGATTTTTATGAGGAAGTATAAGAAAGTTTTCATTTAATAGGAGAGTCAACTATCCTTTGCCAGATTGTTATTAGTTATTTATGGACTAGTAATGCTCGTTACCGATGTTTTTCTATTATTTATGTAGGTGAGAATCTTGAGGACTGAGCACTGTAAGGAATGCGAAGGAACAATAATGCAAGTTGTACAAATATACCTGTCAAGGCTGAATAAGAACGTGAAATGATGAATTACTGTGAATGATGGTAGATGTATGCTTTGATGTCTTATTATATGAAATGATCTGTGTGTAGTACTATTATGATTAGAATTAAACGGGATAAACTAATGGGGCCGAGACACAATTCAAGATGATGAAAGTTGTTGATGATGGAAAAGTTGTGAGAAAATATCATGTTTTTCCTACATTTCGGTTCTTATTGATATATATATATATATATATATATATATATATATATATATATATATATATATTTGTGGTTGACAACGTGATCCCTATTGCACTTTTAAGGGTGACTCTATTCTTTTTGTTTTAAAAATCTTTGGTTTTCGAACTTTTAACGAGTTTTCCTTGTTTGAATATGATTACATATCATAGCATTCATTTAGAACAACGTTAGAGCCTAAGCATCTCATCCATGCATTGTATGATTGCATCACCATCTTAAGATGTCAAAGTTAAATTCAGGTTAGCTTAGCCGAATCAACTAGATGAGCAAACGGTTTAATCACTGATAACATTTCTAGTTTAGTTCGCGGGTAAACCGAAATGGGTGTGACAATTTACCACTTTATTTGTCATTTATTATTATCGCGTAATTTACCTCTTTTCTAAACGTCTACCTCTACCGAGTTAAGACCATTTGGATTGACGGTAAACGGTTAACAATTAGTAAATTTTAATTTCAGCCCGTAATTTCTTGACAACATAAAACTCATGCCAAGATCATGAAACTTCACCATATATTTACATTAAACTAACCTTTAAAAGCATATAATAACTAAAAGTTTCAACTAAACATATTAATTATAATAATTTTTATTTATATAGATTAAATAATACTAAACTTTTTCTACCAAAAATAAATAATTACCTTCAATAAATCAGTAAATCGATAAAACAGTAACTTTGAAAGCTCCTCCTATTACCGTTTTAAAATGAATCAACCATTTATTTCAATTTAATTCGAATTGGTTGATCAAACGGTAAACTGGCCAACCAGTTGCAGCCTTACCGTTACTATCAGCGTTTATTTATTCAAATTCTTTTAAGAATAGCTAGTAATTTTAATTTTTATTATAATCGACATAACAGAAACTAAACAAAATAAAAGAGATAGTTATTGTATAAACAATGCATGAGTATTTTGTGAGAAAAATTAATATTTATAATGAAAAAAATAATTAGAAAATAGAATAAACAAGAAATGAAAACAAAATTTTTCTTAACCAAAATTGTGTCAGCTGTTACTAACTTGGCTGAAGAATTCTGACCACGACCCAATTTAAGCCACATGCTCGTGCAACAATGATTATTCAACTAGAATGGAATAGTTTAGTTAACCCAACTGCATTTCACCTTCAATTGGCCACTCTCCAAGAAATTTCATCCATATGAGTTGCACTTTAGCTGCCTAACATTTTGTCAAAGCCTACCTTTGCATAGTTATATGATGACAATCATTTTAAAGTCAAACAGTACCTCCCTAACGGGGACAATCTTCGATGGTGACCATTTATTTTTAAAAATTTATGGAGAAATCTGAACTATTTGGGAACATGGCAAGCACTCGTTAACTCTGTTTGGAAATTACGAAATTCATATTTATACAACTCTTTTCTTCAGCCCCGGTCTTTAATGATTGACGCAATTGGTGACAGCCACTCATCCTTTTGATGAAGTTGAAGTTTTTTTTTTAAATAAATGTAAAAAATAAAAAAATGTCAAAATATTTTTATGGGTAAACATTTTTAATCTCAAATTAAATTATTTTAATACATTAAAACAACATTTTTTGTGACAGTAACTTTAGAGACTGGAACCTGATTTACCCTCAAAAGTTGTCTCTGACTCTCATGAGGGTAGATATTTTATAGTCTCTTAGTCATGAATTAATATTATTTTGTATTATAAGAATGGTTAATTAATGAAAATAATTTTATATATTTTACAAAAAAATAGATCTAAATAGATAGTCAAAATTATTTTGAGATGATATTTCTACAAAGCTTAAAGTAAAATTACAAATCATCCTAATTAACATTAAAAAAAATTTGACAAAATGAAACAAAATATTTGTTGATTTGCCTTACTCATAGCATTAATTACTTTTTGTTAGCATAACAGAGCCAGCCTGTCTTTGCCCCCTCTTCATCACCAATATCAGGACAACTCAGTCTCTAAATATATAAATAAAAATATTTAATACTAGAGTTTTTTACAAAGAAAAAGAGTAGCTATAAAATTGTTTATGAGGAGAGAAATAAAAATATTAACAAAAAAGAGGATTTATTTTAAAACGAAAACTTGAACCATTATTTTTTATTATTTTTTAAAAATTCACTATCATTGACTATCGAATGGATTTGTGGGTAAACCCTGACTAAGTTGGGGCAGCTTAAACTCAGGCTTTCTCCGACTAAATTTAACTAAAACTAGTAAACTTTATTTAGATTGGCTAGTATTTTACTATCCCAATAATATCAATATTTTTTTTTCTACTAAATATTTAAAGAAAATATAGGCGTAAAATTATCATTTTGAAAAAAGAAGCCCTTGACAAATTATTTCAAAAACTAAAAATAAAAATGATACTATTCTCAGAAATTCAAATTGGCTCATCAAAACGAACACTGAAATGACTGACCAAAAACACTTGAAGGCCAGGGTGTTCTGGGCTTCATCACCAGGGGAAATTAATCCAGAAACATTAGCAATTACCAATATCAAACAAACACAAAAGCCCAAAAATAAAAAATACAATTTTACAAAACACAAAAAAAACAAAAAAAAAACAGCTACTCGCTGGTCTATGTAGGGCCTATTAAAATATTACTGCTAAAGATCAGCCCACGCGCCGGTCACTTTCGCCCACTAAAATCATAAGTGTATCATCACGTTTGTGGGACCTACTATCAGTTCATGTAGGCCCCACCCTTCCCCAGCTTCTTCCATCTTTCTATATAACAAGGCATGAGCTGCCTGCTCTCCAATCACAATCCCATCTCTATCTCTCTCTCTCTCTCTCTCTCTCTCTCTCTCTCTCTCTCTCTCTCTCTCTCTCTCTGTGGCTATCTATCCATCTATCCGTCACAGCAATCCGAAAGAAAATAAGCTTTTTGTCGTTGGAATCTCCTTTTTTTTTTGGCTTTCTGGGTTTGCAAAGGCGGATTCATTGCTTTTGTTGGGAAGCTTTTCACCTTTGTTTGGAACTCTTTTTCTTCTGGAGAGCGGTAAATGGCGATTCTTGTTGCTCGGACCGGCAGAGAACTGCAGAGATACCAGAATGGGTGCCGTCTCCTTGTTGGGTAAGCTCCGAAATCCCATCTTGCATCTCCTTTCCAATGGATCCTACGGCATTGAAATTAACCTTTTCTTGGTTTGCAGATGTATTCCCTACAGGTACACATCCGGCATCTTGGAAGTTCTTGTCATCACGTCTCAGAAAGGCCAAGGAATGATGTTCCCCAAGGTTGGCCCCTGCTCAACCATCTCATGATTTGTGTGTTGACAAATGGAGCTTCAAATGAATGACCTGTGCTGTGATTTGTGTAGGGAGGATGGGAATCCGACGAGGGAATTCAAGATGCTGTCAAGAGGGAGGCCATGGAAGAAGCCGGGGTGCTTGGAGAAGTACAGGATGGGTTGGGTACTTGGAATTTTAACAGTAAAAGCCAGATTGATAGAGTTAAGATAGCTTTTTTGTTTCCCATGCGCGTGAATGACGAGCTCGACCAATGGCCTGAGAAAGAAACAAGGCAAAGAAGATGGGTATGTATGTTCACATTCTATATATGCTTTTAACAATTGTGTAATAAGTAGTATCTGTTTGTTCAAATGGGTTTTTCCTGACCTTGTCATGGGTGATCTTGATGTAGGTTTCGGTGGTTGAAGCGAGACAGAATTGCCAGTACTCTTGGATGAAAGATGGACTCAAGAAGCTTGAAGAGAGACTGCTAACAAGCAGAACCCTGCAGAGAGCTTCATTGTGAAAGCAAGGGTAGTTTCAGATGGGCATGGAACTGTCTTTAACCTCTTTTTAACATTGTATATGCCCTTGTTCATGCCTGTTGTGCATGAGTGAAGAACTTCTAATCAAGAAAACAAGTAATTTAGACTTCTAACCACCGAAGCAGAAGAGTTATTCCTGTTCCTTTCACTTGCAAAGGAAAATTAGGGAGCATCTTACCATCTAACAAAAAATTGCAGGGAAAGTGAAAACAAAGTGGCATCTTGTAACTTCGAATATGTTGTAAACGTTCTTCTCCCAAGGAAAAATATACTTCTTCCTCATTACTTTTAATTTTATCTAGCTCTTTCAACATAATAATTGACTGCCTCACAAATCTCAATTGTGTGAGAGGGCAGCACGTCCCAGACCAGTTGATGTTTGAGGGTTTCTTGTATTGGAGAAAAGACTTTAATATATATTATATAAATTGGAAAGACTTTGGAATTAATATTTTGGTGGCAATGGTGGTCGGCATAGTTGTTTCTTGTGATTAGGACAAAGTGATAATTTCACATCCTGTGTTTTTTATTTGTCATTTGGCCCCTCGTTATTACATGAAAGGCAAGTTGGCAAGTAGCAACGCGGTGCCAAAGAATTGGATTGTGACTCATCTAGGATTAAAACTCCACACCTACACCTCATTCCCTGTCACCGCCACCCCCACGGCCGTCGCCACTCGGGACGACCTCCACCGCCCTCCCCTCATCGGTCAAATTGTGCCGCGACTGGGCCCACACTGCCGCCCACCGCCGCACCCAGACCCGCCCCAGCCGTCGACTACCACCACCCATGCGGCCGCCCCCCGCCGTGACTGCCTGACCCCCGCTCGGCGGGGGGCGGGCGGTCACGGTTGGGGTGGGGGGCGGCTACATGTGGTGGCGGGGGTGGGGGCGGTGGTGGTCGGCGGCTGGGGCGGG
>JAVDBV010049473.1:0-16511 GCA_032619315.1 Piper longum
ATATTATATGTTGGATAAGTGGGCGTCCCTGGTATTAGGACAGTTGAATCATATTTGATTGAACTCCCTTTACATGGTTAAGATGTTAACCAATGATTATTATTATTTTTTTATTATTTTATATTAAGTTGTTTTAATATTTTATTTTATTATAAAACCAACCTATAAAAGTTTTTTGTTTATAGTAATTTTTTTCGTAAATAGTTCTACTTCCCCGCCACTGAAAAATTATTTTTTTTAAAAAAAGATTATAAAAATAATATATAAATTAATAAACTACCTCAAACGCCATTCCAAGTTGAATCAAATTATTATATACTAACACTTTTTAACAAAACAAACCTTGGACTTTGCTAATTCATATTCTTATTTCTATATTAATTAGATTAATTAAATAGTAATATTAAAGAGAAAAATAAAATGAAAGAAGAAAAAAAAAGGTTTTTTTTTTAAAAAAAAGAGAGGGAGGGAGAAAGAGGGAAATAAAAGGGCGGCTTCCCCCAATTCCAAACCCTCTTCTTCTCCTCCTCTCCCCCCAACGCTCTCCCCCCCCCGCCGGAGAGAGGAGGTCCGCTGTGCCCCTCCTCACCCCACCCCCTCACACAGCCATCCTCCTCCTCCTCCTCCTCTCCCCTACCCCGCGGCCGCTGCCGTCCCCTAAGCATCCGGTGAGTTTTCCGCCCTGTTTTGGCCCGGTTTTGGATCATACACCGGTTGCTTCCATTTCTGCTGTCAGAGTTTGCGGGTCTTGTTCTTTGGTGCGCGAATTGTTGGAAAAGCGCTTGCTTTGTTGATTTGGTGGTTGAGGTTTGGGCGGTTGTACTGAGGGTGGTTGTGATTCTGGGTATGTTGGAGGGGGATGCTATTGCTTTTTGCCTGGGTTTTGGTGGTTGTGCTTGATTGACAAAAGGATCTGCAAATTTGTTCTATTTGTTTGATTGCTGTGTCGCTGTTTTGTGAAATATTGTTTGTTTTTTGCCTTGTTACTGCAATTGTGATTGTAAAGATTACTTTTTGTTGTAAAAAAAGGATTAAGTTTGATGTTGATCCAGGTGATTTTGAGCTGGTTCGGGCCTTGTATTGAAGCCTTACAATCATGTTTGGTCGTGCGCCAAAGAAGAGTGACAACACTAAGTACTATGAAATTCTTGGTGTTTCGAAAAACGCCGGGCAGGATGAGCTGAAGAAGGCATATAGAAAAGCTGCTATTAAAAATCATCCTGACAAGGGCGGGGATCCTGAAAAGGTCGGTATTTGGTGCTTCCCTTCTCTTGTTTTTCAGTATTCATTTTTTTTACGTACGTAAGTTGCATAGTTTGTATGTGTTTTTGTTACACATATTTCTAGATTTCTCATGCAATTCGGTGTTTGATTTGTTAGCGCAGAGGATATGTTTGATATGGCTGTGAATTCTGGTGGGGTATGTTGTAATAGCTTTTTTATTAGAATCTGAATACTATTTAGTTTAGTTTCTCTTTATCCAAGTCATGGCATGCTTTATTTTTTTACCTTGTTACATGTTTCGTCTTGTTAAATTATTGGATTGAGCAGTTCAAGGAGTTGGCTCAAGCTTACGAAGTACTTAATGATCCAGAGAAAAGAGAAATTTATGATCAGTATGGAGAAGATGCGCTTAAAGAGGGAATGGGTGGAGGTGGTGGCTCTCACAATCCGTTCAATGTATTTGAGTCTTTCTTTGGTGGAGGTGCTTTTGGCAGTAAGCTCTTCGTCCTCATTTTCTTTGCATCACCTATTTCCTTTTAAATTTTTTATTAAGACGATGTATTCTTATGATATGTGCTGATTCTGAATTTAGTGGGTAGTTCAAGAGGAAGGAGGCAGAAGCGTGGGGAGGATATAATCCACACCCTTAAAGTTTCTCTTGAGGACCTCTATATTGGAACATCTAAGAAGTTGTCACTTTCGCGAAATGTTTTGTGCCGGAAATGCAAAGGGTATGTTGTATATTATTTTTTTCTCTTCCGATATATCTAATATGCAAGATATTTAGTAGATTTAAAATTGCATTGGTGGGCTGTAAAATTTTATCTTTTTCTTATTTCTTTCTATTAAGATTTCATAATTTGGTTTTCCTTGTTTAAGAAATGTACGTCAAATAATGAAAAGTATGGATTGTATACATTAGACCGTTCCATGATTCTAATGCAATGTTTAGAGAAGATTCGAACATACTAACTTCCAAATCATTGGTAGTTTTCCACTATTCAAATTGGGAGAGCCAGTAACTGAACAATGTCTAATGTGCTATTAATTATCTCTCTTAAATATGTGCGTTATTGTTATCTGTTAATCTTTATGATCTAGTGAAATAACTCTTGAGCACTAGTTTTGGTTTCCTTTGCACTCTCTTGTACTTTGATTCTCTAAGGTGGGAAGATTTCAATTTTACTAAGGCTGAAGTTAATTTAGTGTGGTAGAATGGTATTTTGCTGGTATTTATATTTTGTAACACTTAATATGGGGAACTTCAGAGGTTTATGTGGTATGGAAATTAAATTAAGCTATTTGTTGTGCAGAATTTTATGTGCTTTATAGTATTTCTAATTACGTGAGTGATGGATCCAGTTTCATGCAGCTTCAAGATTCTTTAGCTGTTTCCACTCTAATATGACCTTGTATTCACAGTCATGCTTGTGCACCTTTCTTTTCTTGCACAGTCTTGACCTGTCATAAGATTGTTGATCCTACTTTCTTTTTATTAATTGTTTTCTCTGTCGTCACTTGACCTTTCTTTTTTGAGGATCATGCTGGCTATACTTTATATTCTCACTGTGGCCTTTCAATGCTTTTTTTAAAATATATTGCAGATCATTGTCCATGTTTGGAAAAAAAATGTTTTTTTTTTAAAAAAATTGCTTATAAGATTATTTATTTTCGCTTAACTGGTATATGTTTGTCATTTTTGCCATCTCCATATCTCGGTTGATGCTAGCAATAGTTTGAAGCAATATTTATGCATTCAGTCTTAGCAAAATTTGTATAACTTTCTTAGTAAGGGCGCAAAAAGTGGGGCTTCTGGAAGATGCTATGGTTGCCAGGTTCTGGAATGAAAGTAACTACTAGGCAAATTGGTCTCGGCATGATACAACAGATGCAGCATGTGTGCCCTGACTGCAGGGGATCAGGTCTTTGGAAACAGTTTATGGTTTTTTATATTAAGTAAAAATATGGTATGATATTGTATGATTTCCGTATTTGTGAAATGAAGCCTTTTAAAATTCAGGAGAAGTTATCAGTGAGAGAGACAAGTGCTCACAATGTAAAGGAAACAAGGTTACCCAGGAAAAGAAGGTGTTAGAGGTTCATGTCGAAAAGGGTATGCAACACAGTCAGAAAATCGTGTTCGAGGGGGAAGCTGATGAAGCAGTAAGCATTTCTGGATGTTTTCCCCCCCATGTACTTTTTTTCTTTTGCATATTTCAGATAGTTTAATGGCACATTTTTATTGTTCGGCAGCTGGACACTCAGACTGGAGACATTATATTCTTGTTGCAACAAAAGGACCATCCTAAATTTAAACGCAAACATGATGACCTTTTTCTAGATCATACCATCAGCTTGACTGAGGCATTATGTGGATTTCAGTTTGCATTGACTCATCTCGATGGCAGACAGCTTCTTATCAAGTCAAGTCCTGGTTAAATTATCAAGCCTGGTATGTATACTAGATTCTAGTGTGACCACCTTTGAATGTTTTTTTTTCCCTTTGGAAGATTAGCCCATCCATTCTGATGTATTTCTAACGTATCAGGGCAACACAAGGCCATTAACGATGAAGGGATGCCACACTATCAGAGACCCTTCATGAGAGGCCGCTTTTATATCAAGTTCAATGTGGAGTTCCCTGATTCGGGTGTTCTTTCACTTGATCAATGTCGTTCGTTGTCGAGTATCTTGCCGTCCAAATCAGGCTCAAAGATCACTGACATGGAGCTGGAGGAGTGCGAGGAGACCACTTTGCATGACGTAAACATAGAGAAAGAAATGAGGAGGAAGAAGCAGCAACAGCAGCAGGAAGCGTATGATGAGGATGACGACCAATCTGCCCCACGGGTGCAGTGCGCTCAACAGTAGAGTACCTACTACTAAAGGTTTTATTGTGTAGGCTGTGGAAGCACACCTCAAACTTAAATCAGGTATTTAATTAGTCTTATTGGTTTTTTTGGGAAACTAGGGTAAACACGTATATTGAGTAGATCAAGTGCTGTTTTTTATCATTGCAATTGGATGTCTTGTTTATGAATGTTGATTTATTTAATTTCTGGCATAAATCTATTAATGCATAAATCTATTAATAAAGCTCAACGCCCCTTTGGACGATAATTGATTTGGATTGATTGAATTTCTTCTATTACATTCGCCTGTGATAATGCATTCGTGCAAGTTGATGGGAACAAAGTTTACCTATGGATTTAGGCTATAAGATGCAATAAAATTCTGATGTGGTAGTGAGAAAGAGAAGTTTCAAAATGGAAAACAAAAGATTGGTGCATAGCAACATGAAAGCAATATATATATATATATATATATATTGAAAAGTAGGCCTGAGGATTGGTTTGGGTGAGATTAAATCGAATCGTAAACCAACCAAACCGAAATGGGCTCTTATATACATTCTTATGAGAAAATTTGAACTTTCCGTAAATATTTTCAAATGACCAATGTTAAATGGTTTTATTCTATTTCTATATTAACGGTAATTATTTTTATTTGGTTATAATTTATTTGTTTTGGAATCCTTTAAGATTATTACCATAATTGAAATACTCTTAAATTGATTGGTTATGGTTTATTTGCATCAAAAGAAAGTAATATATATAACAAACTAAGTGCTTTTGAACTTGTATAAAATAAGAGAAAGCAAATTAAATATCCTTTTGTCACAGCACATTAAACAAAATAAGCTTAACCAAAAATACCATTAAAAATGATAAGAATTTCATTTAATAAAATGAACTTATTGTCAAAAGAACACCACGAGAGTAACAAGCCACAATCCAATTAATGAAAACACCTTATCAAGCTCAAGGTCAAGCTCGAGGCATAAAAGACTAGTCACAACTCACATTCCAAGATCAAAGGCACAATCAATCAAACCATTTTCACTTTCTCAGAGCCAAACCTCATATAAACAGAAATAACTTCACACATGGCACCATTAAAGCAATCTATCAAACAACAACGAAAAAGAACCACCATACCCCATTATAGAGGAACTTTTGCAAGTTAACACCGTAAGCAAAATCTTAACCCAAACAGAAGATATCAATCAGCAAACATCAAGTATTGACAACTTAAAAAACCCAAAGTGGGTAAACCCAAAGTTCACTCCTTGACTATGCTTTTCGAGTAATCTACGTGCAAATTATCGATCAAGTCAAAATGATACCCACACAAATCATCTAAAAAAAAATGGAAGAGCAGCTCAAAGCTTCGATCTTTACGAGCCCATGAACTCATAATAGAGAAAAATCATTCAAGCCAGAAGAGTAAGCCGCAGGTTACCAATCGAAATGAGGCACACTCAATTGGCGATTCGAAGTGGTGATGGGTTTGGCGGGGTGGGGTTTGACAACATTCAGGGGGCGGTAGGCTGGTCCAGCTGGAGTAGTGCTGAAGGCATTCTCTAAAGGATGGAGAACGAGAAAGTGGAGGAGGAGAAGGTGGTGGGGGTATTTGGATTTCGGGTATTTGGTTCAGAAACGGATTCCGAATAAAATAAACGGTAACCAAATAAGAGTACTTTAGTTGAACTAAAATAAAACCAAAAACCAAATTAGACTTGAACCGAACTACCGAATGTTGGTCGGTTCGATCAGATAATTAAACCAGTCTATTTAAAATACTCATTCATTAATAGCAGAACAGGAACATCTCTTTAAAGTACTTTGGGCTAGCGGACGTAAAGGATGTTGAGATGTGTCCCAACGGTTGCTTGATAGTTCAAAGGTAAATTCTATTGGATACCAATAAATGATGTTGGAAAAAAAATAGTGTACTAAAATGAAGTTATATCAATATTAATAAGTGGGCAGTGGCGGAAATATATATTTATATACTGAGATGGATGAGTGGCAGGATCCTAATGGATTAAATACCCAATTAGAAATGATGTCAATTGAAACGAGGAGTGAGCATACTTAGGTTAGAAGAGAAGCAACCGACTGTAGTGAGCCAAAATTGTCGGTTCATTTTGCTTTTAATAAAATTGGTTCAGGACAATTTAAATATTAGGTAACCGAATTCAATATAAGGAAACTTAGTTTGGAACCAAACCAACTGAAAAACTAATTTTTATAAAAAAACCCTTAATATTTATGTTTTATGTGGGTTGTCATTAATTTATTTATAATTTATTTGATAATTTTACTATAATATATAGGTATAAAATATTTTTTAATTTGATAATAATGGTTGAATCATATTTACATTTGATTTATTATCAAAATTATAATTAATTTTAATATGCTTATTATAACTTTGGTGATTTCAGAATAGAACTAAACCGGCAAAAGTTTTTTGGGCCAATTTTGATTCAGTTTGGGGAGGAGATCGGGTTTGGTTCGGTTCTAGAACTAACTTGTCGAATATTAGTTTGGTGATTCGGTTCGATTGGTTGTAAACGGGCTCATTGTTCACATGTAATTGAAACAATAAAAGTTGTTTGAGATGGTTCAACCATGTATAAGTAGATCTCTAGATACATTGATTGAAAGATTTTGTTGCTAAGCTTGCGATGTGTTAAAAAGAGAGGAAGAGGTAAACTTAAAAGATGATGGATAAAGTTATTCGGCACTAATTAAGACTTTTATAATTGTGTTTTTACCAAAAAAATTAAGGATATTTTTTATTACTATAATGTGCTTGGGAAAATTAATGTTAATTACTTAAAAATTTGAAAAAGTTAATTGTCTAAAATGCACTTCAGGGGTGGGGTTAATAAAATAATAATTTTTATTCGAATCAGAGGCTGCACCTAGCTGTCTATGGCCGAGAGCGATCAGCGGCCAAATCTGGCTACCAAGGGCTCTGCCACCGTCAACCTCAGATGTTTAGATCTGAGTGTCGCTTTGGGCGGCCAAGTCTGGCCGCTTCGAATTCGGCTGCATTGATTCGAGGGCTGCTGAGTCTGGTCATATCACATGACAGGGTCTCCAGTCTCTATCGCCCGTACAATAGACCCAACTTTCCGGCTAGTTTCAATCCTCACATGTCAAGTAGGGGCCCCTACAGTAGAACCAGCATTGGGCCTGGTTTCAATCCTAACATGTCAATGAGGGGCCGCACAGTAGACCCAACATTGCGGCTAGTTTCCACAGCCATGTATTTCCAACCTTTCATTTCTCTTCAAAGGCATCAGAGATTTCCGCACCAACCTTTAAAAGCCAAAATTTACTGAAAAATGTGCAAAGCGTGTTCATTTGTTCCTATCAAACCTTAAATAATGAGGTTTTGTTTGCAAGCGCATGGCGATACATTGCCGAGTGGTCAAAATAGTTGGTTACCTATAGTGTCTGTTTAGAGAAAGAAATGATACGGTGCATCGCAATTGGAACAGAGAGCTCGTAGGAGACAAGGATAAAAAGAGGGTAAAGCCAAACGAGGCATTATTCATGCCAAACTGCATTTGACATGTTTTGTGTTCCTCTTGTCATGTTGGATTGATTAAACTTGTTTGTCTAGAATTTTGCAGATGGGTTTTCTCAAAAACTTTAAAACTCACGTTGTCATAGTGTTTCACTTGATGTGATATATACATTATAGCAAACCTAAAGACGGAACTCATGGAAGTGAAAAGGATGGCAACTAGAAGGGACAAACATGTGAATTTCTATTCCTTTGATATAGCCAATTGAAAGTGGATCTTTTGACAAGAATGCCGTTGATATTTTTGCTCCTATGTTTGCACTTGCTTATAATAGTTTTGCTTTATTTAATTCAATTGATGAGTAACACTATCTTTTTTCTAAGTGGAATATTGCAAGTTATAAATGGTTAGTATGTAAAGGCAACATTTATATGTTGAGCATAATTTCATTATTTAGATTGTAATCTAGTACATGAGCAATGGACTAGTAATGTTTGAGTAGCCAGATTTTTGTTTTCATTTTCTCAAGGTAATGTTCGGGTGTGGGATCCTAGACAGCAAACTAGTCAGTTTGGATTTGTTTCAAACTTAGGCGATGGACAACAATAGTGGTCAGATAATGTTAAGAGTACTTCAAGTTATGTGGGTAGGTTAGAGAGTTATCGAAGATAGATCTCTGGCGAGAGGCTCTTTTTCTTTTCTTTTCTACATCTTCTGAATCTTTTTTTCAATTCAACAAGCACCCCCCCCCCCCTCTATTTCCAATATGTAGGACTCTGTCTTTTATAGAGTTATCTACATTTTTTCAATTCTGTGATTATGGGTGTGCTATCATCACCCGTCTATATTTTTCTCAAAAATTCTCTCCGGTAATTTTTTGAACCGTCAAGATTTTTTCCCCGAAGCGTATAAATCATATAAGCGGATAAATACAAATCTTAACAATTATTCGAAATAATTAGATAAATATAAATTAAAAAACTATTTGACTGGATAAATCGACTCCATACATAATTTATCCCTTAAATGCTTAAAAGCTTATATTTGTAGTGCTCCCAAAAGAATTCACTATTGTGCCAGTCTATTTATTGGCAATTGTCTAATTTGGTGTGCCGATTCAAATTCGAGTTGTAGATAGGTCACAGACATGATCATGGGTCTAGGTCTGGTTGTAAAACCCACGATTCGAGTTAGGGTTTTATATTTAGAACCGGTCGATTCTACTGTTATTTTCAAGTCAAGTATGTTTCAGAACACGTGTACTGAGTCGATGCCAGTCACGTGTATGAGCTACGAGGGGTCATGTGTACCCAAGTATATGATGATAACGTCATGAAAACATCAGAAAAGAATGAGTTATCAGAATATATGGAAGTATGCAGTATTTTTTTATTTTATCATTCACTTTGATCGTATAATTAGTTTTAGTCCATTTACCGCGTTAGGACGCATTATGGGCAATTTGGGTGGGTTGATAGTTATAGAGCATGACATTTGGATGTTGTGTTTATTTTATTTTCTGGGATTTTTTACAATTTTTGGATTTTTTTAGAATTTATTTCGATTTAGATATTATTATTGACTCGAGCTCGAGACGAGTCAAGTAATATTTACGAGGTTGCCACCAAGCCTTTTCATCACCCTCGACATCTTCCTCCTTCACACAAACCCTAGCCGCCCCCATTTGTGGCCACCGTCATCGCTGTCGGCGCCGCCGACCGACGCTGCTCTACCCCACGACGGCGTCGCTGTGCCTCCCCGGTCAGGCCCGGCCATTGCCCGGCCTCCATGACACGAGGAAGCTGCGCCCATGCCCTACGCTTCTGTCGCCGGTGATCGTCGTTGTCACCATCGGGTGGTCGGTTTGGCATCCTCGACCTCCCAGCTACCTTCCCCGACTAGAGCGCATCCGATCGCCGCCCAAGTCGGCCGTATCTAGCCACCCACCTGGTCGCCCTTGTTTTGATATTTTCCAGCGAGTCGCCGCCTCCATCATCCATGCCAACGCCACAGATGTGTCGAGCTCGCCAAGTTGATTCTGATGGTACCCTATACGGCCCGCCCCTATTCGGCCAGTAGACGCCGTCGACGATTGTTGCCAGAAAACCACCGGAAGTTGGCCGAAAAACCACTGAACCCACCGGAAAATCACCGGAACTCGCTGAAAACCGGAATTGTTGGAATTTGCTGGAATTTTCTGGATCTTCCGTTGAGTTCATTCAGTCGAACCCGATCGAGCTTTCGCTGTCGAGTGCCGAATTCGAGGTTCGAGACGCACGCATGATGAAACCCTAGCCGTCGCCAATTGCTAACGATATGAGGTATAATTACCTCCAAGTTGATTATTTAGAATTGATGATTGTTAGTACAACATGCTAGGATTGAGTGGTGGTTATGATTAATGATTGATTAATTGATAATGAGGTGATTAAACCTGGAGTGATAAGTGACACGATGTGGATTAAGTGATCTAATGAGATAGATCAAGTATGAGCACGATAGTTGATTACGATGTAAATTAGAAAAGCATCATAAAATTGATATGGATACGATGGCATAAAACTATTTACATTAATGATTATTGAGTTGTTGTTTGATTATGATTGTGTTTTTAGTGTGATAATTAGGACTAGTTTGATGTATCATTTAGTTATTGGGTGTTAGTATTTAGCTCCGATGTGTAGGTACGGAGTAGGAGCTCGCCGCCTAGGTGTGATGATACGCTTGGAGTTTCTACCAGGTCCGTTATGACTCGCTTCTGTTTTATGCTCTTTCTATTGTATATTTGATTATGACTTGTAGGTCGAGTTAAGTGGCATTTTATCGGATCCCACTTAACTCGGGTCATTTACCCGAATTATTTTCCGGATTAATAACCCTCAAGGATGAGATCCCTCGAGAATAATTTCGAAAACAAGATCAACAGCAAGTTGCCTTTGGGCCTATTTTATAAATCCCTTCCCAGGCATATATATATATTTTTATCGAGTTTTCAGTGAGATGAGAGATGGAGAAATCGGCTGCACGTACCATGCAGAGGATGTTGTGACAGTCAAAGCGGGCTCTGGATTAGTGGCAGCGGACTGTTCCATTCCCGAGGGATCCTGACAACTCCGCGTTTGAGTTCCTCACACCCGGAGAACATAGAGGTTTACGGGTACTGTTTAGTAGAGCGCATGTCATGACTTGTGGTTCAAAGGGTAATGAAGGCGACTGCCTGAGAGTACTCAGTCTTCGTGTTCAAGGCCAGGAGAAATATGGAGGTAAGGAGAGGGCTTAGGATTTGAAACCAGAAAATGAAGTAAGAAAATGTCGAGAGAGGCATCAACAACAGTAGTTCAGTCAGTTTGGGACGCTACCGGGTCTGCAGCCCAGTGGCTTCTTAGTAGATGTCATTCAGAGAGTTCACGAGAAGTATATAGATTTTTATTTCATATAAGAGTTTGCTCTCATAGCCAGTTTGTTATTAGTTATATTCTGGACCAGTAACGATCGTTATTGACGGTTTTCGTACTATATGTAGATGGCGAGTACGAGATAGATGTGCCAGCTAGACGGCGGAGCAATGAGGTCTTCTGCACACACACATATGTTTGGTGAATGATTGTTTAATATTTCGTTTATGATTTATCATATTAGTGCTAATGTGAGGAAATGAAAAGCATAATGATGAGATTAAGGGTGGAGAAATGATGAGACGATGTGAAACTTGAATAGATGCACAGGTGGGCTGAGACCCAAGTTTTCAGAATGAGTAATAGTAGATCAAATTGTGTGAATTAAGCTGTTGATATATATATATACTTGTATGTTTGTACTTATATTATTTGGACAGGGTGGCCCCAACTGCACTTTCAAGGGAGACTCTGTTCGTCGTAATTTAGAATTTTATTGAATTTATTGAAATCGTGGTTTTCGTATGAATTAAGTGTCATGTCCTCTATGTAGAATCTTGTTAGGGTTTTATGTATTTTACATATACATGGCAAATCGTATCTTCGTCGTAAGACGCCGAGATTGGATCCGCAGGATTTAGGTTCGGGTTAGTCGACCTAACTGGGGCCGTAATATGCTGGTTCGGTTCGCGAGCGTAGACCGGATTTGGGGTGTTATACTGGTCACGTGCCTACTCAATCGTGAGGCAACTGTATCTCAATGTGGACACCCACACAAAGACGTAGATAGCCGGTCTCAGTCACGGTCAAGATCGTGGACACGATCAAAATCCAAGCAGGTCTAATGAGCACCAAGATGGTCAAGCCAGTAATGGGTTTTGGACCCAATTATCTTCCCAGACCTACTTCTATTCCTATTTTTCTGCAGCAACACTGTTGCGAGTGGGTCACTTCCCAAATTTTTTCCTTCAATGGCAGTGACGAACTGTAGCTGGACTCGATCTAGGTTTGTAGATTACTTCACCGGCTTCATGTTGGTCACTAATTCGGGGTTGGGAATGACCGGCTTTGGTCAAAAAACTGTCGTGAAATCAGCTCTCCACTACTGTTTCCTGCTTTGTTTTCACCTTATCCAATCAACCACTTCTTGACTTTTTCCTGGTGACAGCGGCGACGAACTCTGGTATAATTCAACTTTGGTTTGTATAATTGGTCAATGGATTCAGATTGGACGCCACAGTGGGATGGTTAAACGGCGGCCACAATCTGTCTTTCGTTGTTCAGTTGTCAGCCCTTCAATGTTGTCTTCTATCTTCGCAGGTGGGCAACTTCTCGAATTTTCTTTGGCAACTATAGTAGAGTAATCCAGTGTAATTGGACTTATATTTGCATATATCATCGCTTGATTCACTTTGAGCACAAAACCGAATTGGGGACGACCGGCGTTGGTCGGAAAACTGCTGTGAAATCAACTCTCCGCGACTATTTTCTACTCTGTTTTCTCCCTTGTTGGATGGGAAACTTCTCAAATTTTCTCTGATGAATACAACGGCGAAATCTCGTGAGACCCGGCTTGGATTTATAGATCTCCTTTCTAACTTCATATTGGACGCCACAACGCAGCCGTAAACGACCAGAGTTTGATGGAATACGACCACGAAATCTGCTCTCCGCTGAGATTTTCTGCTCTGTTTCTTCTTCTTCTCTGATCAGCAGCTTTTTAGCAAGATTTCGGCAACAACAACTTCGAACTTCGGAGAAACTCTGGCCATATCTGAATATTGCTTCCTTTTCGTCTCTTTTAATACTATGAATGGGTCTGAGACAGCTGGCGTTGGTCAGAAAATGGTCGCGGAATCCGTCCTCTATGGATGTTTTTTGCTCTGGTTTTTGATGGGCAATGTCTTCTCTGACTCCGACGATGCAGGGGCGTGGCGTCTTCCTTCTTGGATGGTGGCTTTTGTTAAGTAGAATTCGTTGAGAATGGTTGCACAATGGGATGATGAGGTCTTCCTTCTCTCATCACTTCCACTCTAGTGGCACAGTTCTGAGCGATGCTCTATCTTCTACTTTGCAGCATACATGAGCCCCTACAACAATAAAAACAAACCTGCCCTTTGGATTATATCTGCTTCAACTCCAAGTGGCGACCGGCTTTCAGTGACAGGAATAGCAACGTGGGGGATCCGTGGTGAGGCTTGGAGAAGACAGCGAGGCTTCAACGGTATAAATAAAATGGTTTGGCTTCGGCGATGGAAGGCAATGGTGATCCTGCGGTGATGAAGAGTTTGGCTCCATCCCTTAACTCAACAGCGGCAAAGCAAGGCGTCAGCGGCTCTGTGTAGCAAAACTACACAACTCCAGTGATCCAGCAACTCGTCCACTTCTTGGCAATAAGATGGGCTTCTCATAGTGGCAATCTTTCACAGCAAGGTAGCAAGGGCAGCAATCAGGCTTCATGAGTCGAGACGTCATAGGTATGCATGACGGGAAGACAATCTCTCCATCCCTTTCTACAAAATAGAAAAAACTAACCTTTCTGGTAGATCGGCTACAGCGTGGCAATAAGGCAACTCTTGATGATTGCTTCTTTGATGACTCAGAAGGCAGAGGTATTTCAAGTTATGCACTGGTTAGTTGAGATAGGGGGTCGTAAGAGATGGATCTCCAGTGAGGGGCTCCTCCCCTGCTCTTTCTTCTCTTTTCTGCTTTTCTTCCGTCTCTTTTCTTCAATTCAACGAGCCCCTATTTTTTAGTTCGTCGGGCTCTGTCTTTTTTGAGTTTATAAGACTTCTTCTGTTCCGTGATTACGGGCGTGCCATCATCGCCCGTCCTTATTTTTCTCACAAATTCCCTCCGGCGGTTTTGAACGAGCGAGACCTTTTCTTCGAGGCATTGAAGACATCAGCAAATAAATACAAAATACAAATCTCAAAAATTATCCACATGATTTGATAAGTACAAATATTGTGCAAACAATTGTTAATTGAATGAAACTAGTCTCGTATGTATTACTTTCTTCTTTTTCTTATATAAAAATGCTAACCTATTTGAAATAACATTTTGAAAGTTATTTCTTCAGAAGAGAAACATTAATAGTTGAGATTGAAAGAAAAAAAGGCATCTTTTCTTACTTCTCTTATAAGAGTTAAAAGCATGAAATTAGGTATGCTTCTAAATAAAATTTATATTTTTATTCATTTATTTTCTTAATAGTTTTATTACATGAAAATTTTTAATACAATTCTATTTAATAATTTTAGAATTGCCATACATTGGGCTCAAAATCGATAGAATCAATGACAGTCACAAGTCATATAATGATATAATTCCTTCTATGTATCACAATCAATTAGACTTATACAAGATAAATAAAGCTACTTAATGATTATTAAATAGTCCCTCCCTCTTGGCCCACTTAATAATCAAATGATTCAACAACTGTAAATGTGTGCATTTCATTGAATCAATTAAGTTAATTTTAATTTGAATTACATTAAATCACCTTTAATTGGCATACATTGGGCTCAAAATCAATAGGATCAATGATAGTCACAAGTCATACAATGAGATAATTCCTTCTATGTATCACAATCAATTGAACTTATACAAACTTTTATATAAGTAGTTACAATAATCATTCATTTAAATTTTGTTATCTCACTAAAAACAAAACATAGTACGTTACTATAATTTAGATAACCAATAAGTATACTAAAACATAACTTTTATTGAATTCAAAGTGCTACAAAGTATGATCAGTTTAATAATATGCATACATTTTATGCTATCAAATTATTAAGGACTTGTTTATAAGCCATCCATTTAACATGACCAACAAATATTTTGAACAACAATCCCTTACTTAGTAGATCTGTTATCATCATTTTACTACAAATATACTCATTAAACACTCTAATTTTTTTCAACACTTCTTTCTTAATAGAAAACTACTTACTATCTATATGTTTGATACATTTAGAGTATTTTGTGGTTCTTTGAAAGGAAGACTAAAGAAATTAATACAATATATCCTTAATAGTGTTATCAATAATTTTTAGACCTGATATAAAATTCCTTAACCATAATGCTTGATTAACGGCTTCAAAGCATGCAATAAATTCAACCTCCACAGTAACAGTAGTAATGATGGATAGCGCATATTTTCATGAAATTGCTCTTTCAGCCAACAGGAACAAGTTGTTGAATGTAAATTTTCTTCCAACAAAATAAGTATCTGATATGAAAATTATAACGCAAGTGCACGTGCCGAATCAAGTAATAACAATGATAAGAAAGTATCGTCCCACAAGGAATTAATAGTAGGAATTCTCAATTATCAAAACTAATTTAATTAATTATATTTAAATAAAAATAAATTCAAAGAGTGATTTAATTATGAATTAAGACTAAACTATTCTAACATGCGGTATCTAAAGGATATATTAACTTTAAGACAACAAACATAAAATTTTCAATTTCACCAGTGTTCTATATGATTAAAGTTATAATTATTACCTATTAATTGCACATTTGAATCATTAATCACGGGATTTAATTATTCATGATAATCTCTCGATTCAACATAAATTTACCACTTACACCCAACTACTATATCTCTATGAAATTGTGTATACAAAATAATACATTAAGTTCTGCTTTTAATAGTTACCCAATACATATGAGTATATCTCTATCTCATATCTAAATCACTAAAAACTGATAAACAAATGCTATTTTATTTAATGGCAAATCTAATCTTTTAATCTCTAGACAAGATCAAATCTCTAAATGTAACATTAGGTAGCAAGTCTAATATTACCATTAAGAATAGGATAAAATAAATGATCCAAAATACAATCACATAAATAAAAATTAATAACCTTTATTAAGTTATGCACTAGGTTTCACTAAAAATCTTAGAAAAGAATTTACTCCATAAAATATTCGATAAAACTCAAAAAGTTCATATGTGATATGAAAGACATAATTTAATTACAAAGAAACTACATCAAAATAAAAAAAAACTCTTTTGGTGAAAGCGTCTTCTTTTTCTAATTCAATTTCTTTGTCTTCATTCTCTTTTCTTTCGTGCAATCTCTTAGCCGTCTAATATTGTTCTTTTTTTCTCTCTTCATTTTCTCCTCTATTTCTTACACAAGAGGACCTCCCCTTATATAGAATTTCTTTGTGTTTATCTGCAACTCTAAAGTTCCAACGTTAGCATCTTTATTTACCTATTAAACATCCTTATCACCAAGGACGCCTAATTCTCATCTACAATGACAAAGCATGTGTAACGACCCGCCCTAACCGAGCCCGGGTGTTACTGAGAAATGAATCATAACATGAAAAATAAATCTAGAAATTTATTAATCATAAAAATAATAAATCATATTATGATAGCATGCATCAAAAGAAAGAAATAAATTAACTACTTAAGCAAATATCCCACAGTCTTGGACCGTTTCCCGTAGCCACACTTATAACTCAAAAGAGTAAAAAGG
>JAVDBV010049474.1:0-13586 GCA_032619315.1 Piper longum
CGCGACCTCCTCCGCCACGCCCAGCTCCCCCACCTCCGACCCCAAGTAGTTCCTCACCAGTATCTCCAACGCCGGGAAGCTGCAGTAGCTCATGAAGATGTGCATGTCCATCCGCCCCCTCCGAAGCAGCGCCGGATCCAACTTCTCGATGTGGTTGGTCGTGAACACGAAGATCCTCTCGCTGCCGCAGCACGACCAGAGCCCGTCGGTGAAATTGAGCAGCCCGGAGAGGGTCATGGAGTTCACGTTGCCGTCTTCGCCGGCGGGATCCGGGCCGCCCGCATTGTCCCTGACAATGGCGGCGGGTCTCTTCCCGCGGTTCGTGAGGTTGATGGAGCAATCGATATCTTCGATGACGATGATCGACTTGGACGTCGTCTTCATCAGCAGCTTCCGAAGCTCGGAGTTGGTGTGGACCTCGGTGAGCTCCAGGTCGTAAATGTCGTACCTGAGATAGTTTGCTATCGCTGCAATCAAACTGGATTTCCCAGTGCCGGGCGGGCCGTAGAGGAGGTACCCTCGCTTCCACGCCCGGCCCGTCTTCTGATAGAAGGCCTCGCCGTCGACGAATCCAAGGAGGTCGGCCTTGATCTCCTCCTTCCTCGCCGGGTCCATGGCGAGGGTGTCGAACGTGCTGGGGTGCTTGAACGGCACACACTCCCATGGCTGGCCGCGCGAGTCGAGCGACCCGCCGCGGGAGTTGGTGTAGAGCAGCCGGTCCTGGCTCCGCCGGCGGATGTCGGCGGCGCGGGACATGATGTGGTCGAGGTAGGCGTCGAGGACGAGCGCCTTGTCCTTCTTCCGGATGCGGAGGGTGAACCCGCGCTTCTCGTCCGGGACGGGGCGGAAGGAGAAGGACTGGGAGGGGCGCTGGGTGACGACGTGCTCCCAGGCGGCCCCGGCGCCGCGGAACGTGTCGAGGATGCGGTCGTTGTTGGAGATGCCGAAGGTGAAGGACGAGGAGTTGGGCTGCCGGGAGAGGCTGATGCGGGAGCCGGCGGCGGAGGCGAAGGAGCTCAGGTACAGCCGGACGGCGTTGTAGAGCTCGTTGGTGTTCACCCCGTCGATCTCCGTGATGTCGAAGTAGCAGTAGGGCAAGAAAGAGGCCACAATGCGGTCGCAGCGGCGAGCGGCAGCGAACCGCAGGTCCGCCGGGAAGACGGCGTGTAGCAGCGTCTGGAAGAAGGCCATCACGCCCATCAGCGACGCCAGCCACGTCCACACCTCCTTCATCTCTTCTTCCACCAACACCAACACCCCTACCACTGGCCTTCTTTGAGTACTTCCAGTATTTTCTTCTTGCTATCTGGATTTGGGTTTGTGTTTGCTTTCGTTTATGTTGGATGAGGTGTGTATCAAATGGGTGGGAGGACGGAAGGTGTGTCTGCAAACACGCACCACTCGCCTGATCAAGCAGCGGGAATTGGCGTGAAGGAGAAGAAAATGGATCACACTCCCTGTGTGCGGTGGCTGCCAAAGCCCAGGGGTGTGGATTTATGGACAAGAAATGTGGGGATCTTTCTGCAGATTTTCAGATACGGGTTTTGTCCAATCTATTTGCTTTTCACCCGGGCTTATGAAATCTCTCCCCGCCGTGGAAAGTCATAGCTTTACGTTGGAAAGTAAACATAGCTTTATGCTGATACAGATGTAATTGGGATGGTTGAACGGTCACCGAAGGTGACAAGATGTTCAAGTTGAGACTTGAGAGACAGAAAAGCAAGCCTTGCTAAGTTCCCATCCACGTATGAAACATTGGTCAGTGTTAAAACCGACTTTACAGCTCTCCTTTGGTGTGGGAAGGGGAAGGGCGTAAAACTTTTGGATGTTAACCGCAAATGCCTCATGACCTTAATATCATGTAATCGATCTTTGTGTGCCGAATTAGGTTTAGATGGTTTGTTGATCGTACCACCAATTCAAAGTTGTAATAAAAACAATCGTCACTGTTTGATCAATAATTTTAACCGAAAGGCAATGAAATGATTAGTGGCCTGGGACACCAAATTGTGAAGTTCGCAACTTGCAAACCATATGGGAGGAGCCCTAAGCCGTTCCGACCTCTCGTTTCTTCTGCGTACGTTTTCGAACATGTTCGTGGCAGGCGTACTCTGAGGTATTACACTCACTCCTATTGGGAATCCAAATCTCAATCTCTCCGTTCAATCTTTATCATAGAATGCTTTAAGAAAAATCAATTTAGTGCGGAAGAACATGTTCAATAGCGATGAACTACCCATCATTCTTTTCCTCTCTTTTTCTTCTGATCTTTCTTAGCTGGCATCTTTCCCCCTAGGGTAATTAACCTAAGATAGCTAATTAACTTGAGTTGGCGTATTTGGCTGCTTTTGATGGGGCCTGTGCATGGATTTATTCATGATACTGCCGGCCAGCAACCCTTCCCCACATCTGCCTCATTCTCTGAACCTCCTCTGTTTTTCCATACCTACCCCAAAAAAAAAAAAAACTAGCCTTATAAACTATGGAGTTTGTCTAATCCAAGAATAAATAATCTAAGGGAAGGTTTGTCATATTGCCATATAATATAATTGAGTATATCTGTTCACTGGAGTTGTTTAGATTGAAGAGTCCATTGCAGTCTACTCGTGTCAACTATAAGATTTGCTTATATTTTATACATGCTGGACGTTATAAGTTATACATCTAATATTTGAGGAAAATTTAAAATTAATTATATATTTTTATTATTAATAGAATTATCTAAATAACCCTATTATTATTATTATGTCTATCAAGAAAGATATAATATATTAAAAGTCTTGTTAGTTATTCTATAAATAAGACCCTTGACCTTAACTAATATAATTTACGTCAAATTATTATTTTCTTAGAAAGAGTGACGCTAGATGGAGTAGAGGGTTTCAGTGCTTAGTTCTTCTTCAATCTTTTGAGAAGAACAATACGGGAGAACGCCTTCAATTTATTCGGTTGTAAAATGAAGGTACACTTCCTAGTCTCCGATTTTATTAAAATCTATAGGACACGCAAGATAAGACTAATTTACATGTCCGTCAGGAATAGGGGTAGGTGTTAGGTCGTTAGACATCTTAGAAGGCATTATTCATGTTGCCTAGTTAACCTAGGATAATAAATTATTCGTCTACGATCAAACTTTTTCGGTCGTGGTCGGATACGATCAAAATTAAGTTAAAATAAAAAATTATATTCATCTCATATTTATTTTATTATTTAATTATTTTTTCACTATAAATATTTTTTTTCACAAACAATTAATATCTTATTTATATAATCGTTATCTCTTTTATTTATTTTAATTTCTCTCATATCAATTAGCATAAAAATTAAAATTACTTTTTTAAAAATATATATATTTGAATAAAAAATATTATATTATAATGAGAAAATTCAAAAAATAAGATTGATGTGAAATATATAATTAGATGTGTGTCATATAAGCCCTCTATTAGAATTTAAAGTTCATTAATTGATCGTCTTATTGAAAGCTTAAGTAAGAGATTGCGAGGAATAAACAAATTCATTATAGAATGTTCATCATAGGAGCTAATATGAAATGATTTAGAGAATTATTTAAATGAACAAATTATTCATTTTGTGGATGAAGCAAATGAGGAATTTGATATATTATCATGGTATAGATTAAACATAATAAAATATCATATTTTATAAAAGAATTACTCAAGATATTTTGTCATTCTTATGTCAACTATCACCTTTGAATCAGAATTAAGTATTAGGCAATAAATAATTAGCTCAACTACGAATAATTTGAGCCTATAAATACTTGAAGCTTTGATATGTGCACAAAATTAATTGATGAGTGAATATGAAGGCAATTCATATTTTATATCTATATATTTTCTATTTTTGATATATTTTTAACATATTTTTTCCTTTACTACTATATTTTTTACTTGCACAGAAATAACCAAGTTCATCATCAAATCTGTTTGAAACAATGAATATTGAATAATGTGAATATATTGATGATAATGCTGACGGAGATAATATTTCAACATTTTCAAGTTTACAATAAGCATTCGAGAATGCTAAATTTAATTTTTACTCTTTTAATATTTGTAAAATATTTCAACAAGTAATTAACTCTTTTGTATATTTTTTCATATAGCAAGCTATATTGGATGAAGAATATGATAATAGAATATTTTGTCTTTGAAGTATATGTGCTATTGGACTATATTTTGATGTCAAAAATTACTTTAAAACTTCTATACATCGATTATTTTTTCATTTGACTTGAAAATGTATATGAGCTAAATTTTAAAAATTTAGTAAATTATGAAACTAGTTGAAAGTATTTTAACTATATAGTAAGTTGTTTGATATGATTATCGATCTTATTGTATTGTTCTACATTCTTAAATATGAGGATGACTATCTTTTTTTTTATTTAAGTTATTTTGGATTATTTTAAATATTAAATATTAATTTTATGTACAAACTTAATGAATTTTAATGTATATTATGATTAGAAATTTTTATAGAATATAATATTAACCTCGTAAATGTTAAAGGTATTATGTTATTAATATAAAATATTAGACACGTGGTTGGTTGTTAGGTTGGATAAAAATTTTTTTTTTTTTTATTCGGTCAAATTTGATTGGTTAAATTGGTCTAAGTATGTTTTAGACTTTGGTCAAATTTGGTAATTTGGATGCATACACCCACCCTTTGATGGGAGTAGACGGCTTTGAGAGGTATACTACCATGTACATAATTTGTAATTTGTTGGCTAAAAACTACACATTTGTTCACGCTTTAAAGTGGGGAAAATAAAATCATAGTTTTAAATATTGTCAACTTAATAGTCATATTAATTTCAGAATCTTTCCTGGGTTCTGGTTGAGAGGTCACTGTCTCAATTTCATCATTGACGCCACGCAACAGCCATGTATGCAAGTAACGCTCTTAATTCTAGAAGCATGCAGCATGCAAGTATGTAAAGTTATTGCAGTTTCATCGGAGAAATTTTTTAATGTTAGTTGATGGGAAAGTTGGCATAATTATCAGAAAAGGAGAAAAATATGAATGATTTACAATGCCCTAATTTAAAAAAATAATAATAATAAATTTAAGAAGGGGCCCAGCTATTGGGCTCTGACTGCCCTAGCCGTGGCCAGGATCCGGCCTAAATCTTTGCCATCTTAGATTAGCCGTTGCCCCTAGTAACCACTCAATCTTTTTTTTTTTTTTTAAGTTATTGATGAGGGGGCAAATTTTATCACAGGTTAGATTTGGCCACACCAGTCATCATAAATAATTTTTAAATTTATTTATTTTTCATTTATAGTTACCCATGTCCGGTTGCCATCTAGGGCCAAATCTTGGGAAGGGATTTGCTCACCCCAAGGCCAAATTTAGTCAAAGACAGCACCTCAGGCCAAGCTTGCCTGTTGTCTGCCTTAGTCGCTTATTTAAAATTATTTTTTAAAATAGGGGTAGTTTTATCATTAAAATACAAATTTTTTATTTTTAGTAATTATGTATAACTTTCCCACTATTAAGTAATATCAAAATTGTTCCCCTTTCCTTGTAAAAAACTAAAAAAGAATGAAAAAAATAAAAATAAAAATATAAGTATATCATCGTTTGGGAAGAAAAAAAAGGCCCATCAACCCTCTTATTGTGGGAGACCCACTAGTTGATTCGGTTAATTTGGGCTACGCTCTAATAAGAAGAAGATTTTTATTTTATTATTTTATTAAGAAGAAGTTTTCAGCACAAATTTAAATTATTAATAGAATTTATTATCGACTAACTTACATTAAAGCATTGGGGTTATCGCTCTTCTCATATCTCACCATTTCTTTGATTAATTTTGACTACAATAAATTTATGTGATGTTGATACTTATTTAAATCGGAGTTATTATTATTATTATTATTATTATTATTATTATTATTATTATTTATTTGAAAAGTGGTGCACTATAGTTCTACCTAAATTAGGAATTTTAATAGGTCGATAAATTTAAATATATTTATAATTATACTATGAAATTAAAGTTTGCTACTCAATAATATATATTTAATTTAGATTTTTACAGATTTTATATATTTATTCATTTGCATATTGTTATTTATTATTTAAAATTTTTACGGTATAATTCTATTTGAATTAAAATTTTCAAAAAAAATAAATTCTATTTATATTAAAATTTTATAATTATTAAAATTAAAATTATTTTTAATATTTGTACACAAAAATATATGTTGTTAAAATTAAATTAATATTTATTATTTTTATTAAATATAATATAGTTATAAATTTAAAAATATTTTATATATTCTTAATATATATTATTAATAAGTTACAAATATAAATCGGACATCGCACTAGTGTTTTGCTAGTTTTTTTAATAGTGTCGAAGATTATTGCCTCATGAAGAAGTTGGGAAAGATTAATAATAATAATAATAATAATAATAACAATATTATTATTATTACTATTACTATTTAGGTGTACAGAGTCTAGAAAAACAAAGAGAGCCAATTCAACGGTTTGAGAACCTTTTTTATCACATTTGGGTTTGAGAAGGCTGCTCGACGGTAGGGTGAATATATTTGGGTGAAAACCGAAAACTAAAAACCAAAACCGAATGAACAATTTTGTTTGGTTTTGAGCCAATTCAATTCAGTTTTCGAGCAAAGAGGCAAACAAAATGCCATGTGGCTATTTTGGGGGGAACTCAACAAACCGAAATAATCGATTTTTTTAATTTATATTAATTATCAAAAATTATAATAATTTTATAATAAATCTATATAATATATTTAAAATTACTATTAAATGATTATTTTACAAAGTTAATGATATAATTTTGATTAAATAATTAAATAAATCTATATATTTTTATAAATTATCATTTAATTTGGTTATTCTATTATCGAACCAGCTAAATTGAAATATTTTGGTTTGATTTGGTTCAGTTTTGGGCATAGTTCGGTTTGATTTTAAGTTTAAAATATGGCTGTCGAACATGATTCAATTAAGTCAGTTCAGCTGATTTGGAACCAAACTGATTGAATGCTCATCCCTATTCATTGTGTGAGTTGACTTAAGTTTTGCTCAATTTATACTCAACTTATTTGATTTTGAGTTCTAGTCAAACTACTAACTACTTGAGTTGGCTTGAGTTCGAGATTGATCTAGTTTGATTTTGTACTTACTAAAACTTTTTTTTTTGTATAATTTATACGAAAATTTAATTTATAACTTATCCCAACTTTAACATAACTATGCATAAAAGACAATTTAATGATGTATACTTTTATTTAAAATCGTTATATATGATAACATTTTATAACTTAAATAAATTTGTAAAATAAATTTAAGATAAATATGTTCAAAAATCTTATTCCTTATATAAAATATCTAAATTCGATTCAAGTCGGGTTGAGAAGGTACAAGCCTAGGTCAGACATATTTAACATTTTGTTGAACTTCGAATTATGTTTTTTCAAGTTGAGTACTAATTCAAATCAATTGTAATTGAGATTTAAACGGCCATAAGTTGGACGGGCAAAACTAATTGATTAGCTAGTGCATGAGACTTGATTATTGATAATGTACAATATATTTGACTATGGAATCACTAATAGGATTTATGCGAAATTTTGGCAAAAAAAAAAAAATTTGTGGATAATTTGTCAAAAATCACAAAACTAAAGAAAAAAAGTTTTTTCTACTAAATTTATTAAACACAATTTAGTTAGCATGAAATAAATGTAGTTGACATGAAATTTTTAAATGGTCGACCTTAATAAAATTATTATATATATATATATATATATATATAATTTTTTAAAGAAAAAATAGTACTTTTATTTTGTGTTTTGTACTTAAATTAATTATGATTACCTTTAAGTGGAACACCCATATGCTCTCTATGAGAAAAATATTTTAGCCTTAGAAAAAATGGGGTTTTTTTTTTCTTATTGGAGAGTACACGTGATGCTGTAACACTCCGATTTCGCTTCACTTAAGAACCGAATCAGAAATCTTACGTTTGAGTCGAATCATGTTTAATATTATTGGTCACTGAGAATCGATAAATATAATAAATCGAAATAACCATATTGGTGTAATGAGAATGGAATACATTGCGAAATAAACATCAAAACACATCAAAAGAAATGAATTCAAGAAAGCAAATAATAGGTTGAGCTCAAGTGTGTGTAGCGTTTATCTGTCTTCCAACGAAAGTCGACTCAGGATTTGTATGACCTACATATATTATATGAAAACCGTCAATAACGAATGTTACTGGTCCGAAAAATAACTAATACAATCTAGTAAATGGGTATTCCATTACCCACGAAAACTTATCAAACTTCAAGAATGCCTCACACCAGGTAGTAAGCAAACATACTTAACAAATGCTGGCTCGCATGCACGGCTCATAATCATAATCATACATACATACAGCGCTTACGCCCTCACACCTTCCATATCACCCGCCACTGTACTCGAGTGGCAAAAGGAACAATTAACTTAGTGCCACATATTCCGGAAATGCGCTACATTACGCAGTACCATCATACACCCGCACTACCTCATGGTTTGAAGGAGTGCTAGCACGGTCCATACATATTTCCGTAACACTCATTCTCTTATTCGTAAACTCCGTAAAACAACGCATAATTATATAATAGGCTTAGGGATGAGGCTTGCATAATAAATTTCTGGAGCTAAAGTTCAAAAACCAACAATATATCTCATCATTGTAGTTTTATTAAATTTGCGTATAAAACACGGCTAAATGACCGCATCGGAGGGATCCGATAAAACTTTGCCGATGTCATCCTACGTATAAAATACGATCAAACTCTACACACAAGGAGTCAAGCAGAGAGGGAGAGAGTCCTACAAACCTATGGTCCAAGCTCTAAGCATTTACGCACATCTATGGCGAGCTCAGACTCCATAGCCTACATCGGAACCCATTGATAAGTAAAATACTAACATCCCTATATGATGCATGTGATGTATGCTCATATCATCAATATATATTAATAAATAAGACGGTACTAAATAAACTTACAGCTAAACATAGATCACACAAATCGAGACATAATAATAGTAAATAGTAAATAATAAAGAAATAAATACATTCTTAGATAGTTAAATACTAATAAATACATAAACATAAATAATACTTTAATCACAAAATAATATCATAATTATACAATACAAGAATATATAATGACATACAAATACATAATAACATACATGAGAATAGATAAATAAATAAATAAATATATAAAATTTAATTAGCATAAATAAGTCTAATATTAATAAGTAAATATATAATTATTAATTATAAATAATAAATAATTAAATAAATAATTCACTAATATTTACTATTCATGAGAAATATTAATATAAATTTAAATATACGGAGATATGACTAAATACGTGTAAATAATAACATGAACAAGAAAATAATTAATAATCAATTAATTAATCAATAACAGATAAAAATGAATAAAAATAATATTTATGAATAAATATATTATCAATGAAAATAATTAATCACATAATCATTCATCCTAATTAATAAATATATAAATAATAAGAAATTAATACTAATGAACAAAAAAACAAATAAATAAAATAATTAATAAAAAATACTCATAATATCCAAATATGTTAAATCATGTGAATATGCATGTAAACTAATGTAAAGGCTTTCGAATTACCGAAAACAGTTGAGAAACGACCGAAAATGGATTGAACCGGACCAAACTAAGCTGAACCAGACCGAACCTGATGGGATGAACCAACCCGGTCTAGGTTAACTGGAAATGGGCTGGGTTGGGTAGGCTTATGGACATGATTATGGACATGGATATGGGCTGGCGGCTCGGGCATAACCAGGCGGACGCGGTAACAGCTGGGCGAACATGGTCGCGGGCAAGCAGATCACGAACCGGGTAAACGGGCCGTCACGAGAAGCGGTGCCCGTTGTAGGAGAACGGTCACGACTGCGCTGCTGGGGTGGCTACCAGTCGGGGTTGACAGAGGAGAGGATGACGATGGTGATGGCGGTGATGACCGGTCAAGCCCGGGCAATGGTTGGCCGAAAAATGGCCGGAAAGGAGCGGCATCGCCGCCATGTGTTGCGTTGTCACCAGCGGCGATCTCGGCCACGATAGAGGTCGATGTCGGTCTCTAAGTGTAGATCTAGGTGAGGGGTAGCTGCGTGGGTGGTTGGATCGGCCAGTGGTGGCTTGCTGAAGCCGGAAAATAACCCGCACGGGTGGCGGCGGTGGCAAAAACCGACCCCAAAATGATCGTCTCCAGGGGCGACTGCGGTGGCATCAGTGGCGATCGTGGGTACGACTCGAAAGCCGGCCGCGAGATGATGATGGCCATACTAATGGTCTGGCCAGAGGAGGGGTGGGGTGTCGACGACGGCGAGCTAAAGTGCTAGCGGCGCTAAATGTAGAAAATCTGGAGTCGAGAAAAACCTCAAAATTTATATGGGCGGCTAGAGTTGTGTGGACGTATCAGATTTTGCCACGTGGCATGATTTGAGTGTCCGACAACTCAGTAGCCTAGTGGGGTCCACCTATGTATATATATAACATACTTATGTACGGAAAGTTTAAATTAAGACCGTCCAAACTCGAAACTGACTCGAGTTCTAAAAATAACCCTATAAGAGTGAACTACAGGGGCATACATCGAGTGATCCAAAAATCTAAAAATCCTAAACCCTAAATCCTAAACTCTAAACCCTAAACCCTAAACCCTAAACTCAATCAAATTGGACCTTCAGGGGCATAAATCGAGTGATCCAAAATTCTTATGATACATGCAAATGAAATACCCAGAAAATCTCAAACAGATGCTTATGTTGCAACGGCTTAGATCTAGGCCTAAAATCCTCGCTACATATATAAATAAATTTGTATACCTCAGTATACACTGATAATTCATGATCTTATCATTTACATATCACGCATACTCAGTTACTATAATATGGTCATATGGCCATTTAGGCCCATACTCATAATCTGAAACTAGTTTGGCTCGATATCGTTCGAACCAACTCGATACTGACCCCGTATAGAGCAAAACACAAATCGGGTAACCCGAAAATGGGGGTTTTACAGAAGCTATATAAGGCGTGTGCTTTTATTTGGTCGTAATAATGCTTAATTTGTATATAAAATAATAAATTTAATAATATTTTTATATAAAATATATTAATTATAACTACTTTTGCAATGTTGACTATTTTTCATAAAAATGTGCTCTTGTAAAATATAGTTATGCAATTTCATAGGGAAATTATAATTAAATGGTGCTAGATGTACTATTCACATGTCTTGTATGATATTTATTATTCAAAGTTTTTTCTTATAATAACTTTGCTACCCTAGGTGCTTGAAAATTATTTACAAAAAAAAACCAAACCAAGTTTTAAAAAAATAAAATAAAATTACATTTTGGCCAGATTAATATGGGGTGGCCAACCTGGGGGCAATTTGAGTTGGTCACCCCGACCAAATCAGTCGATTTTGGTCGTCGCGGGCCGATCCGGCCGGGGCAAATAAATAACAAGTGGGGTTGCATCTGACCATTGCCAGATGAATCGGCCGCAGCACTGTACGCAAACCCAAACCAGTTAGTAATTAAGTTGTTATAAAAAAATCCCCTTAAAATGTGATACAAGCCACCCTAAAGTCGTAAATAGTACAGCAAACACCTCTAAATCTTAATTTCATTTAATGAGCTCCTAGATGTTCTTAAGCTGATATAAGTTTAATATCAGCTTGATCCGATACCAAAATATCTATTAATCATAATATTTATAAATGTTTAATTTCTTTAAAATCAACAAAAAAGTCATTACCAATTCAATGACATGTATTTATACAAAGTAAAACTGGTAAACAATTGAGAAGCAAAATAAGTAATGAACCTTTACAATCACCCTCATCATTTCATCACGGTCACAAATATCACAGAAAAAAACAACATAAAAAGACTTTCATTTTTCTTTCTCTTTGAAAAAAAACAGAAAAAGAAATCTGTAACAAGTCAAAGAATATCCATTATTCACATAAACACATCATCATGTTTCGATCAGAAAGAGTCCTCTACAAGCTAGTTCCTCTGAGGTACCGCAGCTGCAACGATGCCTGCCTTTCCATACGAATCCTCTCATAGAAATTGGCTATGAACGCATCCGCTCTCCGATCGATATCGTCACTGGACAATCTCTGTAGTACCATCGGCGCCGGCGACGGTCGACCCATCTCCGGATCATCCACAACTTGAACACACTCGATGGTGCAATCAAGCAGCCCCGGGGGCTCCTTAAAGCTCATTCGGCGACGGCTAGAGGAGCCAACCATGGTGCCAATCCTCCATTTGTCCATGCTAAAATTGAGCAAAAACCTTAGCTTCTGAATTGCTCTCCTTAGGCGGCTTAGAAGAGACATCTTTGTTGACATGGTCGGCAAATTTGTTGGTTTGCTGATTGTTGTGGTTGTGGAGTCTGATTTTGTTGCTGCAATTGGGTTGTGATTATAAGAGGTGTGTGAGGTAGTTTTGATAATATATAGGCGTTGAGGATTGTAAGACAAGGGAGATGATTATGTGAGAGGTTACGAAGGTTAGTACACGGTTTTATGAAGCTGCTTGGTACATTTCATAATCCCAGGTTAGTTCACGGTTTTATGAAGCTGCTTGGTACATTTCATAAGTACGTGTTAACGGCTGCTTTTGACTTTTGAATGGTTCCAAATGTGGGTATGGGGGGCTGATGTGGGCCCTACTTGCTTGGGGGCCAAGTATTAACAAAACAACAGTCAAAGAGGTGCTTTTTAATGACTGATGAAACCATTGTCAGCATTTAGCAATTGGGCGAACCGAGTTGACCTTTTGGTCGGCTTGCAAGGCAGAAAGCTGCATGAGTATCGGCTTGGCTTGAAGACTTGGAGCCCGTCTCGTTTCGCTTATGTAATAATTTGATTTAAGTGTGAATTGATGGGCCCTTTGCTATTTTTGTAAGAAAGAAAATCAATATTAATAATAGATGATACTCTTATCCCATTATATTTATAGTGAGCCCTTAGACTATAAAAATAATTGGATGATGATGGCAATTTTGTTATGCCACAAAAAATAGAGACGTATGATTTGAACAAATAGTTAAATTTACATGTTGCTGATATTGCTATATCATTTGTTGTTATTTTTTTTGTTGATACTAAGCATTCTCTTTTATAATATGATTACGAAAAATTAAAGTGAGTTATAATTTATATTTGAACCTTTTATACTAAGTCTCACTTAATATTGAAGTTTATGTTATATTTATTAAAAAATCTATTGCATAAATAGGAGGTTGATAAATTTTTATCATTTTTAAAAAAATCATTTTTAAAAATATATTTGTTTAAATATATTTTAAAATTAATTTTTATCACAATTTCTTTGATATTTGAGATGACAATATTAAAAGAATTAGATTGATTTGAAAATTTATAATTGTCTATGTTGCTCCATATAACTTATTCCTCATATAAGCTATAAATAATATATAT
>JAVDBV010049475.1:0-23626 GCA_032619315.1 Piper longum
TATTGGTCACTAATCATATGACTTGATTACTGGTTTATAAATAACTACTGATAATACCAATTAGCAGATGGATATCTTAACACCCACAAAATATCATAAAATTTGAAAATACCTTACAAGACAGTAAACATATATAACATACTTAAAAGGGGTCGGTGTTTATGCACAACAAAAATCATACTCGTATAATAAGTTTACGCCCTCATATTTTCAATATAAAGTTCATAACAGGTAGCTCGGAACCAAAGTGTCATAAATTCAAAAAACATACCATGTTATTCATTATCGTCCATATATTGTATTACTTTGAGGTATAAAAGATTACTAGTACAATCTTCATATGGGCAAGTTAGGAAAAGAGAAGGTAGGAAGGATCTCACGGAATGATGGGAAAGGCAAGGGGACAAAGGCTCCAAAAAGGACACGGGTAGAAGTGGCATGAGAGTCAACATACGCAGTAAGAATGCTTGTGGCGATGGCAACTTTGCCATGGTACACAAACCACTTTAAAATGAGTATGCAACGATTTTTATTTTTTAACTCTATTCCAAAGAACATTTTCTCTATGTATAATATAAAGTAGTATTTAGTTACGACTTTGTGAACATATTTTGTAAGTGTCTTTGTGAATGGGGCATATGCAGCCACCAAAATAGTCATTAATGTGAATAATTACTCTTTTGAATAATTACTTTTATCTATATTTGCAACCAGTATTAGTGGTTGCAACTGGTTGTAAATTGTGCTCTCGGTGGAAAAAAAACGTACCATTAAACTTTGATTGCTAAAGATGGTTGCAAATTCATTATTAAAAAATCAGACCTCTAACTGAAAAGAAAACATCAAACCCCTAACTAAAAAGGGGCTGAAGCGTTTAAAAGACTAGTCACGTTCTATTGAATGTTCTATAACAACTTGATCTAGTAAGTATAAACTAATAAGTGTAATCATATTTATAAAAGCGATTAATCAAATTAAAAATTATGAACAACATCCTTGTTAATATATTAAATTTTATCCTATTAAGTAATGAACGTGAAACTAATTAACTCGACTAACTAAATAGTTAGAAGATATTACATTCTACCCTCTTTCTCTATAAGGGAATTTTATTTCTAAAATCTCTTTCTATGGTTTATGGCATCGGGGATGATGCTTTAGAGTTGCTAAGTTGTTACTAAAGTTCTGCCTCGTTGCTGTCCCAACCCGAGTCCCCGATGCTCTACTGCACCGCCAAAGGGCCTCTCTGCCACACCTAGTCAACCCTTGTTGTGCTATCCTACATCCTTAGTGCCCCCTATCGCCTCCCTCCCCGCCGTTAATAGTGCATTATATGTGATTTCTTACATCTTATGAACTTGATTTTCTAATTTGTTGACCAAATTTTGCTACGTTTGGATAAACCTCTTATACAATAAAATTATCAGCAACTATGAAATAGAATAATAGAAACAAGTTCAAAACAAAGGTATAAAATTAAATTAAAAAATTTCAACTAGTTTTAGCTACGGATTTGCAACTCCATTAAACATTAGGTAAAACATTGCAACAGTGTTTGTGACAAATAGATTATAGCTGCCTTAATGCAGACATTCTGCTGTATTAAATACGGGGGATGAGTTTTACCTGCCCGAATTTGTCATCATTTTGCAAGGTTCATGGTGTTGACAAGAAAATACTCTTATCAAATACAAAAACACAAATTCTCCTTTTCTTCTCCAAACAACCTCTCCACACTCAATTCTGAATTCTTACATTGTAGAAACTTTGCTTCTTGCTTTCTCTATTATTTTTCCTTGTTTACAACACACAATGAGAAGGGTTATTTATACTAACTCAAGATCAATACAAACCACAAAAACACACCTAACACATACCTAACATTAACTTCTACATTCAACAAAAATCACACCTAACATATACCTAACATTGACTTGTAAAAACCACACCTAAAACATACCTAACATTGACTTATAATTTAGCATGTGTAAAACATTAGAAGCTTCTTTGAATTAGGCTTCATTGTTTTGAATTGAGTTTTATATAAACTTGAGTTTAAAACAAGTTTATATTTCAACACATGGAATTTCAATTTTTTGCGACCGTTATTTTTTAATCGCAAAAAGTGTTTGTTGAAAGGTTTTTTTCCTACTAGTTGAGGATTCCACAACGCGAATGGATGAGATTCAGTGTAGTAGAGTAGAAATGGGAAGAGATACAATGACAATTGATGGTTTTGATTTTGGATTGAGTTCATATTAGTTTTCGATAAAATATTGTCCATTTCTAATTTTTACTACTATTATTAAACACGTCTCTTGAATTTAAAAGCCTTCTAAACATTTAAATATTATAAGAATTTCATGTAAAAATCATCTAATTAAAACACTCTTAAATATATGCAATATCAAATAAAGCTTATGTTGGAAAAACAACTTTGTAGGCGTTGGTATTTGTATACCTGATTGAAGAAGGCATGACAATAAAAATGAAATATAAATAATTCTGAGTTGGCTTGGAATTGAGTCTAGTCCATGACATGACATGCCAACTCAAATCGTAGTTTCGAGTTTTTAAAAGTATGACTTTATGGAGGTCTTTAATTTGTTTATTTCTTTTTCTCTAAATAAAGGCTAAAATTTTTTATTTACAATTATACATTTTCGAAAAGAAGGAATGTTTTTTCATGATTAAATTATAAAATATCAAAATTAATTTTCATCCCGTCCTATCATACACTGAATTGTTCCATTAGTACATTATCAATGTTTGTTTGTTACATTAGTACAACAATACATATTTATCTATTACACTATGATATTAATATTTAATAAAAGTTTAGAATAAGCTGATGGATATTCTGATATTGGTTCAAGTTAATATAAGTAATTTTATCATAAGAATAGTTGAATAATGAATATAATTTTTTTTATTTGAAAAAAATAATATCCATGTGATCTTAATTGATAATTTGATCTCTACTTTCAAATGATATAGATATTAAATATTTATCATTATTTAACGAAGAGATATATGCTAGTGCTAAAATTTTTTTTCTTATGAAAATTAATCGTGTTCCTTCAAAGTTTTAATTATCAAACCCTTATCGTTATTTTTTAAACAATGTTGTTTTATAAAAACATTTATCTATTTACATTAAAATAATAATTTGAATTATTATTCTAAAAATCAGTAATTCATTCATATTTTTTAAAATTTTGAATTAAACCGGTTCATGAGCAATTGATAGCTTATTTTGAAGCAGAAAATTTAGTAAGATTGCAAATACATATATATATATATATATATATATATATATATATATATTTGTATGAAAATTAGTTTCTTGAGGATAATAAAGTCAGAATAAGAAACAATATTGAAGTATATATTTATGTCAAATTTCTTTAATTACAGAATAAAGTATTTTTAAAAAAAATTTATAAACTTTAAAATATTAAATATCATAAATAGGGTGAAAACATAAAAAATGAGAAAATTCTATCTTATGAAAGAAAAATATAGATGAGTAAAGCCGAGGTTTGAAGTCAACTTGATTCTAAGTTTATTGGCTCAACTTGAGTTCAAAAACGAATAATCTGAATTTGAGCTCCTTAATTTGAGTTCAACTCAACTTGCTCGATTAGCACCTTAGGAAACATTTTCACCACCGTAGAGCCGGTTAAATCAAATTTATGATTTTATTTAACAAATTATTTAGTATCCATTGGTGTATACAAATAAAATATAACAATTAATTTAGATTACCCATATATTTTCAATTTGAAAAAAAGTATCTTTATTAATATATTGATTGTACCTTAATCGAAGGGCTTTTATTAATCAACCTCATCTCAACCCTGCATGCATACTTTCCATGGCGTTTTTATGATGATCTACATAAATATTTTCAAAATAGTATCATATCATCCTTCCTTATATTATTTTAAAATATTTTTTTAATAAATATCATATATTTAGATTATATCCCGATCTGATATCCCAAATTACTTATATAGGATTAAAATATTTTCGAGTATATAAGGCATCCATTTAGTTCAACGTCACTTCAAGCTCGCACCCATCTTTTAACCTTTAAGACCAGGTCAAATCTGCTTCATTTACGAATGTATTTGTTGAATATCAAATACTCGAACTCATCCATAAGATACGCATTATTTTGTAAAAAGAATGCTACAACTCAACTAAAATTTCATATATAAATCAACAAGATTAGTTTGATCTGTTACAAAGCAAAGTCAATAGAAAAAAAGGCTCAATTAATCAAGTCTTCTATGATGATGAAGTAAGAGGCAAGCAAATAATTCATAACATGAGCAAGCGATTGACCAAAACTTTGTCCTGCTTCATGCCATTTCTGTCTTTAATTGACCAGCGAAATTTATCACCAATACCAATTCACGATGGGAGTCATAGCCATATGTTGGGCCCACCATCTCTTGCTTCGATATATATCCTATACCCCACACAAAATATCCATACGTGCTCTCGCGTGCTATTGACCTCTTATCAATATGTTCAAAAGAGATCTTGTGTTAATCATCTTACCTACGATTTTTCTTTTTCTGGTGTTTTTAAATTCATTATTATAACAAGGAAAATTAACATCTCTGTTGCATGTTCACTGGATTTTTTAAAGTTAAAAAATGGTTAATACAAGTGGTACATTTAAAGTATGGACGAAAATATTTATTTATTATTATATTAATTATTAGTTATTTTTTATTTATATTATAGAGTTATTTACTATTTTATCAAATCTTCTTTACCATTTGACCGGTTCGACTGATAATAAATGGGAAATAATTATTAAATTTGGCATGAGTTATGTCACTCGTGAGGATGCGCTGACCAAGATCACAAGGTTTATACAAGTATTAATAATATACAACTATAATTAAGTATAGTAATAATATCATTGCTTATTAGGAAAGGTCAACATATTTATAGATATATTATTGAAGACTAACAACTACATTCATTTAATACAACAAAAAAATTTATAAATTGGTAATGACAGTGGCTTATCCTACTATTACTGTTTCAAAATGAAATCATGAGGTTAAATTTACTACTTCTTATTATTATTTTTTAATAAAATTTTTTTTTAACCATTTTATTTTAATTCAATTTGAAACGTGTATGTCCTAGCGTAAATAGTGGCTAAATAAAAATAATATTAAACACACAAATTAGTATATCCAAATATTTTACGACTACTAATTGATCTTGGCAAATTATCAAGTATTAAGTGTGAAATTTAATCATATATGTAATTTGTAACAATGAACAACCATAAATTCAATTTAAAGACCTTCTTAATCATTGGTAAATTGTATTAAACCACACAAGTGAATGCCTTTGGAGTGAAAAAGTCACACAAACTACTAAAGTTAACTTGTCAAATACAAGTACTTTGTTTGAGGTAAATTATCAAATATGTAATATTCTTATGAGATTAGTATATAATAAAAACAATAAGTAAAATAAGTGTAGGGAAAGAAAAAAAAAATAAAGGTACACAAAGTTTTTATAGAGGCTAAGAACTCTTATTCCTCTCTCCTAGCCTACCAAACCATTCGGTTGGGTAAGTCTTCCAACGTTATTATGACATATTTATACACTTACATGCAACACTTATTATTCTATAAACTTTCCACCAAGCTAAAACAATAAGTTTACTGGTCTCTTACAAGCTCTCCACTAAGCCAAACATAACTAGCTACTGTCCTATACCTAGTAGTCACACTACAAAACCTTGGAGTGACGCCAACAATATCAAAACAATACACAAATACACAAGACACACGAATTGGTAATGGCTCACACATACTTCAAAACATGATTAGAGTATACAAGATTTCCTTACATAGATCACAACTTTGATATTTTTACAAGAACTCTCAGAGTGGCTTTATAACATAAATGTAGAATCTCTAAGCACTATCACACATGATTCGCAACTTTGATTACCAAGCTCATTTGAATAGCAACGTCATTAGCTTCAACCTTCTCTAAACTCTCCTATTTATAGTAAAAAATACCCTTATCTTAATATTGATTTTTTAAAAAATAAGATTTGACTTCACTTGAGTTCGCCCAATGGTCACATTTAATTTGAGTTAATCGTGCCGCCGCCAAAAGTCCCGCTGATTGATCTAAAGAACTTTAATTCCAATAACTGATTGATCATCTGAAGACTTTGCGTGATGCTGTCCAAGTCTGACCTCCCCCTTTGTTAATGATCACTCTAACAAAAATCCTAATCGACCATGATCGATCTTCCAAACACATGTTGAGCACTTAATTTACTGAATCCTTAGTGATCGATAGCTAGTCGATTGATCTTCCAAATTATCTTCTAAACTCTATAACTGATCTTTTTGATCTTCAGTCTTCTGAGATTCGTACTCAAGATCATAAATGTGTCATTGAGCATCTTTGGGGTATTTTATTATCAAAATCTATGGGTCCAACAAAGCAGTCAACGGTAGATGAGCTGAATGCTTACAACCTGTTTCTTATGCTAATATTGATTAAAGATAAGAATACCATGAGTTATGTTCTATAATGATAGATTTTAACATAAGTGCATTCGACAGAACTTACAAAATTCCTATCGCCTAGTTGGCATGGGATTTCAAACCAGTAGATTACAATTATCCTATTGTGTTTTGTTAAACTAAAATAAATAATAATAACAAACCCCATAAGAAAGAGCCAACACAAATTTTATATAGAAACCTTATGTAAGACGAAAGAAGAAAAACAACCCAAAATATCAAATTTACTATGATTACAAAACAATTTTTGCAACTACAACCTTCTTTTTTCCTTGTGAGAGAATAACCTTTTCCGATATAGATCAAATACAAATGTTAAATAACATAAAAAATTGATAAGTATTGTTCTTAGCGAAATGCATGATTGACGATCTAATGTAGAACCCAATACCAAGCAAGGGTCTTCCTCAAAACGAAGAATTTCTTCTTTTCCGATAAGCATCAAACCTTGACTACCCTCTCCAAATTGATCTCCTTTATTATTGATCTCCTTTTGAGATCTAATATCGAAGGCCTTGGGTGTCTCCACATGGCCTAAGGCCTCTTTCAAGGAAGAAGACACTCTTCGGTATCTCTTCAAGGCCTAAGGCTTTTCTCACGACACACTTCTTCACTCAAAGTCCTTTGACGGGTAGCTTTAGTATGTCTCCAAGAGCGAACACACCTAACAAATATGTCTAAGTATGTATTTTTAGATAAAGGATACCAAACGTGACACCCATGACACAGGTATGAGCCAACTTCAAGAACGAACTTCCAAATACTCTTCCTTGGAAGTTGGAGCACTCACAAATAAGTCTCCTCTTCATCTTCTATGATTCTCGTAAAATTTATGCGCCTGTGTGATTGATATGTGGCAATATGTTTTCTCACATGAGGGAAACCAACAATTGTTGATATATATATTTTTACGTTCACTATTGTAAAAATAGAAACATGATTTCTTGATAGTTATATATAATTATTATACTCTCCTTAGTATCTTACCACAATGAATTAGTAAATTTTGCTACTAATGGAGAGACCAAATCAACCTATATATACCATACTTCTCTAATAAAAAGTTCTCTATTTTGAATTGCTTTTGATTTGAGAGGAAGAAAACAAAAGAAACAAATGGAATTTTTTATATTATTATCAGGTAATGATAGAATCATACAATCAGACAATTATCAGAAAGGAGAAAGATACTCAATAATAACCAAAGTATCCACTCATTCAGACCCAAATTTTTTTAGAAAAGAGCCCAACGTGACCCATACTTTAAAATCACCATATTCCCTATTGTAACAAAGCTTTTAAAAAGAGAGATTATGGCCCGTGCCGCCCGACCAAGAGTATCCAGCCGCCGTGCTGGCCTGGGTGACAGATCTGGTCACCTCCGAATAACACAATGTGGGCAGATCCTGGTAAAAAACACCACATCCGATAGATGGCATCGGACCAACCTTTGAAGAAAATTTTACGAATCAAACCAAAAATCTCCGGAGTAAAAAATTATTAAAAGGTAATTTATATTTCTTTTTTTTCTAAAAATTAAGCCAGATTTTCTCATTGACTAATGTCGGACATTGTATTTAGACTCCCCATATTTGAGGACAACTCTAAATTAATTAGGTTTTAATATTATGTCGTCGGTTTTATTATAATCTGGAGAGTGACCTTGGTTATCTTAAAGTTGCTAGTGTTTGGTTTTGGTGATCTAGGCTATGGATCAGATTCTTTTCCATTCTTGTGAGTAAAATCAACCTCCGAAAACATCCTTGATTTTATTGCATTGTAAGGTACGATTTTTATCTCTAATTTTATTAATATTTTGGGCTGATAATATTATTTTGTTTTGATCATAAGCATTGAGGAGCAAGAAGCACATCAAAAAACTGCTCGGCATGCTTAGGAAGCCCAGATAGTGTTCAGTTAGCTTACAAATTCCACGTCCCTGGCCTTTGTAACTCCGATTAGATTTTTTAAGTTTGAATCTTATTTATAGTTTTGTGTTGTAATTATAATACAAATTCTTTGTTATATTTCTATTACAACCATAGGGTATGCAATTTGATTGGTCAAACGATACAACACATTTAAATTCTTGGCTGAAAGCATATAGATTTAAATACCCAGTACCGGCCGGTCTGGCCAAATATATTACGTGCCTTAATATTTTAATTCCTATTACATTTTTTAATGTAATATTTTTTCAAAAACCTGCTTTAGTTTTTGTTGAAAGGCATCATATTTTAGCTAGCATTTATTTAATATAAATAGCAAAAACTTTTTTTACTACTTAATAAGGTATTTTGTTTTTAATTTTAAAATTTTATCAAACCTAATTCAATTCGATTAAACCAAATATGCCTTCCACCAGATTTATAATAATTCATAGAATATTTAAAGTGTGCCTGAAACCTAAAGCTTTGGGAGCCAAGTCTGTGTATTACATGATCCCAAGATAACGCACTGCAAGAGCTATGCAATGAACCCACGCCTTCAAATTGTGATCAGACATTGGATTTGATGCCTACTAAAAAAGATGGCCAGGAAGTAGACAGTTTGCATAATTCCCAAACAATGGACATTATCTGTACATTGTGAAAAGTAGATTGATTAACTTATGACCGTCTTAATTCAATAAACAAATGAAATGAATAACTAATAGTGGCACAATGCAAGGACCATGTTGATTAACAATGAAATATAAACAACGATGTCCATCTGAAGACAAGAAGATAACACTAAATTAACCACTTCTCGGAGGTCTTGCAACTCTTATTCTTTTTTATGCCACCACTTTATCCGAGGCAGACTTTTCCCCACAGGGGACCACGATTGTTGATCGCGCTAATCGCGTTAAATCGACCAATTGGGAGCTTGAATCTGAGGTTAATTTAGTTAATTGGCATGAAGTGGAGTGGAAATTATTTTAAACAGTAATCAACCGACCACAATGAGGCTCCCATGTGATTGATAGTGATCTCTTTGGAATCGTGTTAATGCTAATTAGTTGTGTTCCTTTTCTTCCCCACTTCCTAGATCACCAAGCATGAGTGTGTATTACACTGTCACATTGCTGGAGACTCTTCATCTCACACTAACCAAGACTCTTTATCATCCATCTAGAGGTAGGGTTTAAAAGCTTTGTTTATCTTCTTGATTCAGTTGCTTACATTCATGGTCTTATCCAAATGGTACAACTCAATGCTTTTGATGGGCAAACAATCTGTGTTAATAATTATCTTCAAGTTGACAGCTTTGCTGTTTCAGATTACAAATCAAAAAGACTTCTTAAGATAAGGATTATGAAATTTTTTTATTTGATGTTGAAGATGTCATGAGATAAATTTTTTATCTGTATGTACAATTTTTTATGAACATAAATTGTACTTGTTTTAAGCTATACGGTGACAAATAAGTGGAGTTTCTAACATCCGCATAGCACCTCTTGTATTCTTATATATATATGCACTTAGAAAATAGTGCTAACTAATGTACGTGTCATCATTCAAAAATTCGAAATTCGTCTTGATTTGGAAGAGAGTGGATTGAACAATTTTTAAGATGGTTGGATGTTATCTACACATATAAAAAATAGTAATTTAAAGTGAGTAATGCATTTTGCTATTGCAACTTGAACTGGATAACGAATCAATTAATTATAATAATTGATATTAAAAATTGGTTTTTAGTTGAATAATAAGAAAATGATGATGTTTACTAGTTTTTAGGCCTTAACTCAGGAAAATAAATAAAGTTGAACCTTCTATTAATACATTGTTAATTTAAAAGTTTGATTTGAAAAAATAGAAGTTTAGTCTAAAATTATGCTCCGAAAAGATTGGCCGATTGTTAAAGGGGTTTGTAATGTGCTCGAGAATAATTGTCATCAATATTAATAAGTATCTTGTATTTATCTCCGTTTAAAAAATTATTAGTTCTTAAAAAATTGAGTAAGAGGAATCTAATTTTTTATGGCTAAGCCAGATGAGTTCAACGGCATACAATTTGAAATAATTATCAAATACTCTGAAATTGACTTCATAACTATTGAGCTTCCTTTTTTTCCTTGGAATATTCTCAGTGTTTAATCTGTGAAAAAGACAATTTAATTTTTATTTAATTATCTCGCTAAAAAGAATACGATATTTGACTCAGTTTCAGATAATATTCATCTGGATTATTTTTAATTAAGTAAAATGTTACATTATATAGAGTAACTAGTAATATAAAGTATTTCATAAAAAAAACTAAATCAAGTAATTGTAATCCTTACTCAGAATGTTTTTGTATGAGATAAAGACAGTTCGGACTCAATGTTCAATATAGGAAAGAAAAGTAGTTTTTAAGATAATTACTACAGGTACATTTTGAAAGTACGAAGAACTTTTCTGTCTATCATACTGCCTTGCGTTAATTTTCATTGTTAGCTTTTTTTTACATAAAAGTGGGAAACATTATCCAGAATTCTTTGGACCTGTTTGAAGGTACACTATTACTTTACTCAAAGCTAAGGACCCAAGTTTGCATAAACTGATTATTCTCAGCTCCTTCCCAAGTGTTTTAAGCATGAGGGAGGCTAAAATCATGGGGGGACATAAACTGTATGAACAAGTAGCTTAGCTAGATTGTCTTTCTTTTAGAAACTGTTGCAGAGATTAACTAAGATTTGCCCAATAATTGGAAGGGGCCTTTGGTACAAGGCTTTCGCCTGGACATTCTTGTTAATTATATATAGACATTAGTACAAGCATCCATTAAGAAAATAAGTTCTTAAACTCGAGTGATGTCTCCAAGTGATTTCTCAATTACTTAAATGCAACTTCCCAAATGGATAATGACTTCTGTTGTACTTCCATCTTGTATGGATAATGAAATTTATGTTGTGGAGACTTTTTTCTATGCAACCGCATAGGATTGCTTAGGAAACAGGAAGATGCATTCTATATTGCTTTCAACCATTATTATTTATTTATTATAAATATGTGGTTCTCATTACAAGCATCTTCGACGGGGCAACAATTCTTTGAGATGCTTATTAATCGGCCTGAGAAATGGGCTTGACATCTGCAGGTTCGGTGGACTGCAACACACTCCTACTGGGCAGCAAGAAATTAATTTTTTGAGAAGTAAACCCAGGCCACCAGGAACTTGAAAACCATGTTTTTTTGTTTGTTCCTTTTTTTTTAAAAAAAAATCATGTTTTTACCAACTTGTAGATATTTTTACACATACCTGCAATTACTTATAATATCTTGCAAATATTAGTGTGCACAACTTTAGTTGTAATTATGTAAAATGTTTGCTCCAGTTTTTGGTTGATCGACGATTGAGAAAGCGACTGTGTGAAGGAGAAATATGTTAATGGAATCAAATTTTTTATCGATAAAATGTAGAAGAGGGGTCGCAACTGTGGAACAAATTCGTTAAGATATCTTTTAGCTATTATGAAATTTGAGCACTTCAGACAGATACACGAAACTACACAAACTAATATTTAGGATTTTGGGGTTTCAAGGCTTCATCCTTGTGGTGTCTTCAATATGCTTATGTTCATACTTGGCTTACGGCGATGGGTAAAGTGTGACATATTTGGTAACTTAATTACCAGAGTTTTGATGGGCTTTGTCGTTGGGCTAAATTGTGTGGCTTTTTAGCATCACGACTTGTAGATATATTGTTATTGGTATGTTTGAGAACGACCGGCGTCGGGTCTCCCCACCCTCCGGTCGCCTCCTCGGACCATCTTTGGTCACCATTCCCTTCTTGAAGTTTAAGGCTCGGTGGTTTCAGGAAAACCCTATTATATGTAGTATCAAAAGCAGTGTTCTCCGCTATGCGATGAAGGTTTTGCGGTTTCAAGAAGTTGAGCATAGTAGTCCGGTTGTAATTTCGACAGCGACTCCACCTACGCCTCTTACAATGCCATACTATCAAGATCCTCTTAATAGTCTCGACAATTCTTGCTTTGCGGCAGACATATTTAATACGAAATTCATGTAACACTACTTGTTTATCGATGGTTGTCTATATTTAGATTACTCCACAAAAATTTGCAAGTGGACCTGATAGTCGATGTCCCCATCAAACTACTGGTACGCACAAATTGTTGGATTTCGAATTAGTAACTGTTTTAAATCTTTTGGTTTTCTTTTATATCTGAATATTTACATATCAATTCATATGCTAGTTGTACTAATTAGTAGAGTCCTTTGGTCTTGTATATTCGTTTTCATTTGTACGTGATATATGAAAAGTTCTCATCTTCATCTATAAATTGAAGGTGATGAAAGATTTATGATTACAACATTTAGAGAGAACATCAAGAGTGATTACGAGCAAACACTTGAATTTTATTCTTGTAACAACCCAATTTGGCCATGATGCGGAGAGAAATATGATATTATAATATTAAAGCTACTTGTTAATCTACTGTTATAGACTAACATCGCGAAAGCTTCTTTTAACCTTCAAAAAGACTTAAACGGAAACATCAAGAGGTACTACATGCATGCAGGTCATTCATACTAAGGAGGAAATCTTAACTCAAAGGTTCAAACACGAGCACTCTGAGATTTGAAGTCGAATTCATTCTGCCCAAGGTAGTTGTCAAACAATATGGTTGGCCACAACTATGGGGCCAAAGAGAGACATTTGAAGTCGCCACAAGTTTGTCCGAACCAAAGGGCCAGATGTGGAATGACATGGGAGTGGCATTTTGAGATTTTAGAAAATTTCCATCTCTATTCATAAAGAATGATTATTTATCTCTCATATAGTAGTATTGCTATTTAGTACCATTTTTTTTTCATAATTTATTTTTGTTTTTTATATAAAATATATCAAATCTATATAATTTTCCCAATCTACTCTTATTAATAAAAAAGATAACTCAATACTGATGTGAGATTAAAAGTAGGAGAATCAACTAATTAAAATAAAATAAAAATCTAAAAAATACAATAAAAATATCTCTTAAAGAGGGTCACATGTTAAAATCTCAATAACGACAATTTCTAAAAGAAAAAAAAAATAAAAATACCTATAATGGTAGAAAGTTACACGTTTGAACCATATTAACCTCAACTTTTAACTTCATCCTATTAAGAGTCTGTTTAATTGTTTGGGAAAATAATATAAGAAAAAATTCAAATAATTGTAATTCATCTTTTCACTGAAATAGGATATATTTTTAAAGTCAATATGAGTCTATATCTAAGATATTAATAAAATTAAAAAGCGTACAAATAACTTACACCTCCTCTATAAGCACAAATGATTACTTACACTCTCTCCTTTTAAAATATGATCATTAACAAACCCTTATTTTAAAAAATGGTAACTTACACCCCCGACCCCCCCAGCTTTTAAAAAAATGATTACTACCCCCTTGACCTCTAACACCGTAAGAAGTGGTTGATTACTGATAACATGATAGTTAAATATTAATGATGTGGCCAATGTTAGACATGTTTTAACTTGATAATGCAACAAACTTGGACACCTCATTCAGAAAAATGTTTTAATATTATTTTCTTTTAAGTTATTATTTTATTAAATTTTCTTGATGACATGCCCAAGTTTGTCTTGTGATCAAGTTTTTTTTTGCCGAATCATCAATATTGAACCACCTACTAATATTAATATTAAATTATATATATATATATATATATAATTAATTAATAAAATAATAAGTTAAAAATAATATTAAAATTTTTCTTGATGACGTGTTTGAGTTTGTCACATGATGTGTCCAACTTTGTCGTATTATCAAGTTCAAGCATGTCTAATATCGGTCCCATCAATAATATTTAGCCACTTACTAAGAGTGTTAAAGTCCAAAGGGTGTAAGTGATCATTTTATTAAATGATAGGGAGTATAAGTGACCATTTTTGAAAAGCAGGGGTGTAAGTGATCAATTTTTTAAAAGCAAGGGTGGTAATCATTTGTGCTAAAGAAAGTGGTGTAAGTGATTTTTACTCAAATTAAAATTTATCTTGTATTGGTTGTTCATGACACGACATCTTGCCTAGTAAATATAATAAAAATTGCTTAGTATCAACTTGACCATATATACGAGTATAAACTAAAGGTATTCTCGAACCAACCGACCACTGATGCTTGACATGTAGCCTACAATGTGACCTACCTATTCCAACCAAGAGCCCTTGTTGTGAAGTCTAGCCATTGTTGTGATCTAGGAACAAAATTCATACCGATAATCCTATAGCCACTCCTATTATTGTTGTTTTCTAGCCGGCCACCATCGTCTCCGGCTGCTCCATCAACGTCTTTGTGCTCCAGCTATCATTTGTTGGCAATTTGGGTTCTCCAATCACCGCTGCCATTGGGAATGCCACCATCATAGCTTCCACATTGACGACATTACACCAAGATAAGTTTATAAAAAAATTAGACTATGTCCGGCCCTTTATATAATTTAGTATCTTCATTTGAGTGGTTATTTAGTGTTTTTATATGACTTTTAGTAGATGTTAGATATTTCTAGGTGATTAATAAGTTGTAGAATCATTGTGTATGTTACACTTCGAATTTGGTACACTTATGAACCAGATCAGAACTGTTACGTTCAAGTTGAGTCACATCTAAATCTATTAATCTGAAAGATTCGAATGAGAAACGGGCCGAAGCTACCCTCTTGGCATATCGAAAAAGGAAGACACCACTAAATGCACAACTAACACTCAAGAAGAAAGATGAATTGATGTGTGCAATAACCTAATAAAAAGCTATGTGCAATGACATGACATGTGAACACTCAACACTCAATTAGAGCCAAAATATATAAATGGGTAATATACATGAATAAATACATCAAAATAATTGCTAGGACTTAATTCTTAATGTCTCATCAAGAGACCTGATACCATGTCTAATATGCTGATACATAATTTGGTTACAACATACATCACAATACATTAAGTAATACATAAAGGAACACATCAAACATAGGCACAAAATAAAAATACTTCGTGTTAAGTATTTGTCCTTCTATCAAAGGCCAACCCAACACACACAAACACAAGACCTACATATAATAGAAAAATTGTTAGCAACGAGTGTCACTAGCCCAAAACATAACTTACACAAACTGGCAAGTGGAATCTAACTACCACGAGGAAATAAAACCAATATATAATTCCATGGGAACACTCAAAAGGCATTTACTAAGGAGCCATCAAGCTACAGATTAGATAGCATCTCGAATTGAACCGATGCTTTGCCACTCTCGACAACTACTTCTATTGGCAATAGCTAGTCCCACTCTTGAGAAAAAGGCACATATCCTAAGCCCTTTCTAAACCTCCATATAACTCTTCGCCGAGAGTACAAAGGTCAAATACTATCAAACAGTCGCCTTCAGTACTGTCTGATACCACAATTTTAGAGATGCATTATAAACAATAGTACTTGTCTACTCCACTAATCCACACCTCATTGGGTGAGGAAGCTTAAAGTGTAGAGATGTCAAGATCCTTCGGTAATGGAAAAACCCTCTTAGTAATCAAGAGCCCGTTATGGCGTGCATACATGCCCACTCATAGTATATGCAAGGTCAAGTCCACCAACTTTCAATTCACTGAAATCCTATGAAAAATATATAAAGGGCTAGGGAGGGAATCATATAAGTAGGCTCATAGGCAACATGAGGTGGAACTAAGTTAATCAAGATTTGATCAGAGCATGAGTTATTACTTATTAGTGTATACTGAGATATACAGATTTGTTTGTATATGTTAGTCAGGGTTTTAGGCCTATATCTAGGTCGTTACAGTGTTTAGTATCTATTTGAGATTTTTAGGGTATCTCATTTCATGCATCATGGGGATTTCAGATCATCCAATTGTGTCCTTGTCGGCCCAACTTGATTGAGTTAGAGATTTTTAATCTATTGAGTTTAGGGTTCGAGGCCCATTTAGCTTTCTTGACTAGATTCCCGCCTAAAAAATCAATTTTAGGATTCGAGTCAATTTCGACTTTGGAGAGTCTTGATCTAAGCATTCCGTCCATATGTATAGTGCATATATTCATAGGTGGGCCCCATTAGGACATGAGTTGTCAGACACCGGATAGTGCTACGTGGCAAGATCTGGGCTATCTACTCAACCCTAGCTTCACCCATTTGATTTATAGAGATTTCCTACATTTTTAGAGTTTTACACCTATAGTGCCACCCACATTTCGGCTCCCCACAGGCGAGTCATCGGCTCGCTCCCGGCCACTAAACCGGCACTTCCATCACCGCCTCGCGGCCAGCTTTCTATATGTACCTTTCATGATCATTCGTGCCATTGCAGCAGCCGTCGGTGACAAAATTTTTACAGCCTGTTTCCACCATAGCCGCCCCTATTTGGGCCATTTTCTGGCGCTGAGAAACCACCCTCTGCTGATCTGACCACCTAGTAGCTTCCCCTCGACGAAATCTCCATTATGAGACCACCCACGACCATCGCTACGTCTGCGATCGCTGTCGGCGATGCCGCTCCACCCGTGGCAATTCTACTCTCTTTCTGGCTATTTTTAGGCCAGCAAGTGGTCAAACTCTACCGATTGTCACCACTAGCACCTCCACCTTGATGCCCTCTATCGATCCGAATCGGTGGCGAGCACAGCTACACCGCCGTAGGCATTTTCCGGTGACAGGAAACGGCTATTGTGTCCTGTACATTTGCCTGTGTTTGCACACCCGCGCTTCCCACATTTTGTATGCCTGTCCGTGCCTGAGTCATTCGGGTCGTGCCTGAGTCCATGTTCATCATGTTTGCCCAGTTAACCTAGCCTATTTTCCAGTTAACCCATATCACATTGGTTCAGCCCATTCGACTCGGATTGGTTCAACTCGGTTCAGTCTGACTGAGCTCATTTTTAGTAATTTTTTGTTGTTTTTAGACCGTTTTTGGTAATTCGAGAACTCTTACATTATTTTAGATGCATAGTCACATTAGTTAGCATATATAAATGTTATGAGCATTTTTGTTTATTTATTTATTATTATTTATTTATTTTTATTTATATGTTTATCGTATATGATCAATGTTTACATGATTATTTGTTATTATTTGTATTATATTTACTTATGAATATTAGTCTTATTATCTTTACTAAATTGTATATATTTATATATTTATTTATATATTATTTATTTATTTTTAATTATGTATTCTTGTATTGTATAACTATGTTATTATTATTATTCATGATTAATGAGTATTTACTATTTGTTTATTTATTTATTTATTTTTATGTTTCCTAATACTAGTATATATAATATTTACTTGTGTTTATGAGTGTATTTATATAGTATAATTATATTATTATTTTATGATTAGATTATTATTTACGTTCATGTAATTATTATTTATTATTATTAGTATGTCTCAATTTTTGTTCCATGTGTTTAGTTATAGGTTTATGTAGCACTATCTTATTTATTAAAATGAATTGATGATGTGAGCACACACCACGAACATGCATCATATAGAGATGTTAGTGTTATACTTAGAAGTGGGTTCCTATGTAAGTTTTGAAGTCTAAGCATGCCGTAGATGTGAAGACATGCCTGGAGCTTGGATAGCAGGTCCGTATGACTCTCCCTTGACTTGATCTCTCATGGACTCCCAGCGTGGCGAGTTTAACCGTGTTTTAGATGTAAGACAACATCGGCTATGTTTTATCGAATCCCTCCGATGTCAGGCCATTTAGCCGTGTTTTCTATACCTGTTTAATAAAACTAAAAGGATGGGATCCCTTGTTGGTTTTCGAACCTATGCTCTAGAAATATATGAAACAAGCCTCTTCCCTAAACCTATTATATAAGTATGTGCATTTTTACGGATTTCACAAATAAGTGAGTGAGTGGTATGGAGATATGTATGGACCGCACTAATACTCCTTCAAACCCTGAGGTAGTGCGGTTTAGGAGGGCACTATGTAAAGGAGTACATTTTTGGAATTTGTGCCGTTAACATAACCGTTCCTATTGCTGCTTGAGTATTGTGGCGAGTGTAATATAGAGGATGAGGGGGCATAAGTGATGTATGTATAAATATGATTATTAGCCGTGCATGCGAGCGAACACTTATTTAAGTATGTTTGCTTACCGCCCAATGTGAGGCAATTCTCAAGTTTCATAAGTTTCTATGGGTAGTGGAATATCCATTTTCCAGTTTGTACTAGTTATTTTCGCACCAGTTACACTCGTTACGGATATTTTTTATGTAATATATATAGGTCTTATAAATTTTGAATCTACTTTGGTGGAAGGACAGAAAAATGCTACACACACATCAGCTCAGCGCAATCATTTTCTTTCTTACTTTTATTTATATTTGATCTATTTTGATGTATATTTAATAATGTCTTTAATTCTCATGATGCTAAGCGGGTTGTTTTGATTTATTTTATCGATCGAGTCATACTGACCAACAGCTTTAAACACAACTCGAATCAATCGTAACATTTCTGATTTGGTTCTCTTGTGAACCAAAATTGGGGTGTTATAGTTGGTATCAGAGTCATGTCTTGTTCGATTGAGATAGAAGACTTGTTTGGAGCCAAGTGTGTGGAGCTTTCCTTAGCCAAAATGACAATTATTTCTTTTGGTATTTTTTTAGTGTTTCAGATTTTTGGTTAGTCAAATCTGAGCAATGCATATATCAATGTTTATAGTAATTATGCGATGGCTATGAGATTATGATTTTATTAGATATTGGCATTGATCTCATAGGCATGTCATGATAAGTTTAGAGACTCATCCTTCCCTTTACTATGCCAGAGATTTGGGCTACTTAGAGTGTTCACATATTCAGTTAGCTGAAGTTGAGACAAAAAGTGACTAGGAATATTTGGAGCACGAGGGACATTGTAGCACTTGTCCATCTTTTGTATGTCACCACATCAGTCCTTAGTTGGAACATAGTGTACATTGCAAGACGCAGTTATAAGAGGTGACACATAAGCATGGACCATCGAGTGCTTTAGTCTACATTGAGGAACATAGATCTTCAGACAGATCCTTGTCAATGGAGAATGTGACTATGCCGACAGATCTACTTAAGCACTTGGAACACTTAGAGCATAGATGAGAGTTTGAGCAGATGACTTGTATGGACCACTTTCAGGAGATAACAGTGGATGAGGATGAACAACGAGGCGTATCTATAGTCCCAGGGATACTTCACCGCCTCTCCCCCTCTTCCACTAGTGTCTGTCTGTCCTGAGAATATTGTTGGCTAATCTTCACTACATAGAGTCCTGAACACATTAAGAATGAGCGAGATTACCTTTGACCACTTATTTAGATGGTTGACCGGTTTTCACTCGATCTATTAGGGCCAGATCAGTGATGTATATTGAGATCCAATCAGTTTTTGTAGGTGTAGTCACTAGAAGATATGTTTAGGCTCAGCATTAGATCACCATTGTACGTGTCACCAATATGAGCTAGACCCCCTCCAGATCAGACACACATGGTTTGATATCTTGACTTGAGTTAATAGCAGGTACCCATGGGAGATAGACAATTGGAGGAACACATGTCAGAGATAGTAGTGGGCTCACAAAGTACTTAATTAGGATAAGATCTTCAGCAGTTGGAAGCACAAGCATTGCTTGTGATGCATAACCACCATCTGAGTTGCACAACCACCGTTCGTGTAGCACAACCACCGACCGTGATGCATTACTACCGACCTAATGAGCACTACTGCTGTCCGTGAAGCATTATCACCATCCGTGATGCACTACCACCGTCTGAGTGAGTAGTTACAGGAGGACAACTACTTGAGGATTTTTTGAGCTTTGTACAGAGACCGCATGTCACAACATTGAGAGCAGAGTTGGGTCAAAGATTGAGGACAAGATATAGTTACGGTAACATCATCCAGGCAAAGGAAAGTTCGGCGCACTAGAATTATTTGGATGTGATGGCACATGATTGACTTCCCAGCCATCTTGCATACCATTGCCTTGACCTGACATCTTTTGGTTAGATGTGTACCGCAAGATAGTGTTAGTAATAGCATTATAGGGATCATCAGATAGTGTTAGTGTGCCTTTTTATGGATGTATATCGACAAAGTCCGAGAACAAGGCAATGCGACCTCCTGATGAGATGACCACATTGGTAAGATTGTTTAGTCAGCATGACAATAGATGTATGAGTTATAGCCACTGTCTATAGATCATGGAGATGGTCAAACATGCATTGTTACTTCAGCCAGTGAGAGGAGTTTGACCCGTATTAGAATTTTGCATAGATGATGGGTTTAGTGAGGGAGTGTCCTTCAGGGAGAGAGTGATTTTCTTATGCTTCACTAGCTCGATTAGGTCCTTACATTGAGACATAGGATGGAGCCTTTGTCCCGAGTATAGAAGGTACCTTCATGGTAATGTTTAGAACTTACAGTGAAGGTAGCCGATAGTAGACCAGCCTAGAGGAGACAACTTCACCCAAGCTTGGAGCGACCCAAACCAGAACTTCAGTCTGACCATACCACGCTGACCGGATATAACAATACAAGTGTATGCTCATCTTAACTGACAGCTTTTCTTAAGAGTCTACCAAAATGGTAGTAGTCATGTGAGTCAAGATTAGTGATACAAATCGGTACGGGGCAGCAGGTCACATACCACTGAATTATGAGTCCCCGTAAACTTGAGGGGAGATACTGGTTCTTTGGGTTGTTTGAACTCCATCCGTTTAGAAGTGTGTGACTAGTACGGTATCGAGAAATACAAGCCAACTGTTAGTTGATTGAAGTAGAGCCACTTAGGAGCCGTCTCTTAGACTCATCATTGATTGGCTGTTCCATAGGCTGGCCACCCAGTATCATATACAAAGCTTGTCAAACCCCTCACTATGAGTCCCCGTAAACTTGAGGGGAGATATTGGTTCTTTGGGTTGTTTGAACTCCATCCATTAAGAAGTGTGTGACTAGTACGGTATCGAGAAATACAAGCTAACTGTTAGCTGATTGAAGTAGAGCCACTTAGGAGCCGTCTCTTAGACTCGTCATTGATTGGCTGTTCCATAGGCTGGCCAGCCAGTATCCTATACAAAGCTTTTATTAACATGATGACTCGCATGATTACCTTTACACCACCACAAATAGAGTGATGTACATACCTAATAAGATTTTCTCGTATTAGTGTACTCTTCCAGACCTGATATCAGACCACGTGAGGATGAGACACCTAGTTAGAGTCCTCGAGGAGTGGGACCAATTTTGCACGAGAGATCTAGTCTCTTTCCATGTGACTAGATATGTCAGACATACTCGAGCCTTCACCCGAGTATTTATACACTTACCCTACTAGATCTATCAGTCCTACTATCAATTTTTCAGATGGTTGAGATGAGCAGACATTGACCAGTGCATGTGTCATTAACTAGGTGCTGACTTCACGGTTCCATGTAGAATATGCTTTCATAATCCTTGAGACACGTTGTACATGTACATGTGTTTTTTCCATCATTCCATCACAAATCCCCCTTCAGCAGAAGTTAGTAGTTGTATAGATAGTTATAATAGCCATAGCATATAGTAGAATCGTAACAATTTTCCTTGTTCCATTATGGAATAGAGTGAGATATTTGACTCGGGACCTAGTGAGCGGTCTGGTTCCTCTTATAGGGACACTTGAGTGTTTGACCTAGACTGGCCACATTGAGCTATACAACTCATTAGCCTATACCTTTATTTGGTACTTGAGTCCACCATATGCTAGAAGGACTCATAGAAAACTCTAGTATCACCATAGGATCTGGAGTAGAGTGCCTTGAGGGTGCACATAGTTGACCTATCACATTGATGAGGATTAGTGAGACATGGGTAGATATTAAGCTCGCATTGATATAGTTTTTCCTAATGTAGTTCAAACTAGTACCTTGCAGTACTCTAGAGTACTTGCTTGACCAACTAGTAGGCCCTTAGGGGTGAACATAGGGTTTTTCTGTAGAGGTCGTTGTATTTCAGTCCCAATAATTGCAATGAGCCTAGGAGCTAGTCGAGTCAGATGATTCCAGCATGTATGGTCACTCCAGCTGTAACACCCCAATTCCGGTTCATGCTCGTGAACCGAACCGGTATGTTACGGGCCCCGATTAGGTCGGCCAACCCTAATCTAACTCGTACGGATCCAATCTCGGTGTCTTAAGATGAAGATACGATTTGTCATACATGCATGAATGGATAAAACCCTAACAGAATACTACATGGATGACAAGCAATTTGAATTGCACATCATAGCCACTTATCATGCTCATACTCGATCTATCTCATTAGATCACTTAGCTCTTCATTCACACTTAATCAAATCATGTCACCTATCACTTCATCAGTACTTAGGGTCTAATTACCTCAACATTAATTAATCAATCCTAGCATGTTGTACTAACAATCATCAATTATAATTAATCAAATTAGGATAAGAGGTAATTATACCTCGTGTAGTCGGCAATCGGCGACGGCTAGGGTTTCGGCGTGCGTGCATATCAAGCCTCGAATTCGGTGCTCGACGGCGTCCAAAGCTCGATCAGGTTAAACTGGATGAACTTGGCGGAATATCCAGCAAATTCCAGCGATTTCCAACAATTTTGGATTTCCGACGAGTTCCTTTGGTTTTCTGGCTGGTTCAGTGGTTTTCCGACCACTTTCCGGTGGTTTTTCGGCAGCAATCACGGGCGGCATCTACTAGCCGGATACTGGCCGAATGGGGTATCATTAGAACCGTCTCGGCAAGCCCAACGCATCTGTGGCGTTGGCATGGCCAACGGAGGCGGTGGCTCATTGGAAAATGGCAAAAATATGCGCGGCTATGGGTGGCTAGATCCGGCCAGCCAGGGCGGTGATCGGCTATAATTCCGGCCAGGGACGGTTGCTGGGTGGTCAGTGATGCCAAGGCGGTCACTGGAGGGCAATGGTGACAGTCATTGGCTGCAAAATCGGCTCGCGAACGCATCGCGGACGCGGCACTAGGCGCGGCGTTCCGACGTCACGGCGGCCAGGTGGTGGTCGGGCCTCATCGG
>JAVDBV010049476.1:0-12753 GCA_032619315.1 Piper longum
ACGGTTCGGTCGCCGGTAGCATTTCCGGGTCGGTTCAAGGGTGAGCCGAGTCGGGGTGTTACAAACCAAGCCCTAGACAAAATAACATAATTATTTTTTTTTGGAGTTTCACAGCTTTTGACATGAATAATTATATATAGATTTTATAAATATTTTATTTACTTCTTGTTAATATTTTATTTACTTCTTGTTAATCAAAGCCTACGTGATCAAAGCCTCGTTATAAATATTTTATTTACTTCTTATTTAAAACCATTTTATATTGAGTTTTTGTCATATTTCATGATTTTTATTTTAATTTTATTAGTTTAGGAGTTTAGTGGGTATTATTAATAAAACAAGAAATCATTATGATTTGGGTGTAAAAATATTAAGTATAATTGTGTTGGCAAGGTATAAGAGTTAAAAGATGATCTAAAATGAATTCAGAATGAACTCAAGTAGAAAAAACATACTTTGGTGTTCTCGGCGAAACCCTAGTGCTCGAGCGCTGGCCCTCCAGTTTAGAAGGAATTATAGCCGAGACGAGAGCGCTCGAATGCTGGAGATTAGAACGCTCAAATGTTGGTGATATAAAAATAAATTTTCAATATTTCGGGATTTTATGGTGGGCCCCAATTATACTATTGGGTGGATCATTTATAAAATGGATTAGGGTATTAAAAGGAAAAAAAAAAGGAAGGAGAATAATAATTCTGGACGGCTAAGCGACAACACGAAAGATGAGAAAGAACGACAAAAAAATTGGATCAGAAGAAGAAAGCACTTTCTCAAAAAGAATTTTTCATATTTTGATTTAGTTTTCTTTGTAATTAAATGATGTCTTTCATATCATATATGAATTTCTTAAGTTTAATCGAATATTTTATAGATAAAATTATTTTATAAGATTTTTAATGACACATAATGCATGGATTAATAATGATTATTAATTTTTATCTATGTGATTGTGATGTTAGGTCATCTATTTTATTCTGTTTTCTTAATGTTATCATTAGACTGACTATATATTGTTAAATCTAGAGATTTGATCTTATCTAATGATAGAAAGATTAAATTTGTCATTGAATAATTTTTTTCATCTTTTTTGGATGATTTACATTTGAGATATAAATATACTCATATGTCTTGGGTAACTACTCTTAAGGAAAAAACTTAAAATATTATTTTGCATACACAATTTTATAGAACTATAGAAGTTGAATGCGAATGATAAGTTTACGGTGAATCGAGATATTATCATGAATAATTAATTCTCGTGGTTAATAATCCAAATGTGTAATTCATAGATAGAAGTTATAACATTAATCATATAGAACATTAGGTAAAATTGAAAGTTTTAGATTTGTCGTTTTTAAGTTAATTTCTAATTTAAATATTGAATGTTAAATTAATATAATCTTAATTCATTATTACATTATTCTTTAAATTTATTTTCATTTAAGTATAATTAATTAAATTTATTTTGTTAATTGAGAATTTCTACTGTTATTTATCGTGGGACAATATTTTGTTATCACTTTTATTAGTTGATTTAGCACATGCACTTGCATTATAATTTTTACATCATTGCCCATCAAAATACAAAAACTCTCTGTCCCCTTAGAACGAGGGCTCTGCGTACTCCTTAATTAGTCTTTCATTAGAGATATTTCATACTGCGTGCACTCTTCTTAGCTAGATTGATTTTATGGCCTTCTATATAAAATCTAATATAATAAATATAATATAATGATAGGTGTAAGGTGTCTAAAAAAATTGTTAATGGTTAATGAAAAGTTTGATGCTTGATAGGGCAGAGATAAAAATAAGAAATGAGAATCAATTTTCATTTTTTTATTATTTATTAACTTGTTAGGAATATATTAAATCAAATATTAACTTGAACGTAGAAAAAAAACGAGCTTCTACACCCAATTGTTCATTTATTATAACATGTCACTGCACAATCTATTCTTTTGTTTCACTCTTTTTTCACTTCACTCCTCCAAGAGCATTTTGTTTTTTACCTCCAATTCTTTTTTACGGCGATGGGATCCACGTCAAATCCGACTTAAGTTGCCATCGGCCTCACATAGCAACAGGGCGTATATAGTTTAAATCTGGCCTCCAAAGCCATGCAGGCCACGATGCATTTTGATGTAATCTAATTTTTTGGCAAAGTTTTTAGCAAGGGTAGCAGTAAAGTTTGGTATAATATATTCTGTTTATCCCCTTCACACTGCACTTAAAGGTTTGATGTAATGTAATATTATAATTTTGCTCGGAAAATTAAGAACGAGGGAGGGTATTTTATATACTGTAACTATTGTTTATTTACCCGTGTTTAATGGCTCGTTTTTTTATTGATTTCTACCTTTTTATATCATGAGAGTTTTGCACTAATTAATTACCATTTCTGATATCGGCCCATATAATTTGCTATACAGCGTTGCACCAGCGATTGTACATTTTAGGGTCGGCCCATTTGTTTGCGAATAACCTCATGGCCCAATTCAAGGCCATTGAGGGCTTGCTAAGCAAATCCGCTAATCCACCTCAATTGCGGGTTTCTCAATGTTTGGAAACCTTCTTTTTTTAAAAAAAAATTGCGTATTATTATGGACATAAACAAAAAATAATGACAAAGAGAAACGAGAAAATATGGATCTATATATTTTTCTCCCCCAATGTTTTTTTTTTTTTTGAACCAACCAATGTTTCTTTGTATTTTCCAAAGGTCCACATTCTTGGTCAGCTGGTAGCAGAGAAGACATTTGTCACACGTAAATATAGCTGTTAGAGATTTTTTAATAATAATATTATTTAATATTTAATATCAAGTGGAAGCATGCATGCAATTATATTGCGACCAAGAAGCATGGACTTATTAAATCTTCTTTATGGCAAACCTGTATTTTGTCGTTTTAACCTTAAAGCAAGCCTCCCCCCGTGCATGATAAGTGAATTTTTAGTTTTTTTGATTAATCTAGCCTTTCGACATATTTAGCTTATATCTTGTTGTCTTTTAACATAAACTTGATTAGGTCTTTGGTTTTTATAGACAAATTTTATATGAAATCTCAATGTAATTTTATCACAAAATTATTTTTATTGTAATTGTAAAAAAATGGCAGGAACTCACAAAATAATGTTTGGCAATTACAATTATTTAAGTAGTATTGTTTTAAGAGTTTTAATAAAAATAAAAAGGGATTAATTTTTTTTAACGTTTTATCCAGGTTTTTAAAAAGTGCCCTATCACATTATATTTTTCAAACATTTTGTCAAACTCATTTTTTTCATTATCATTATAATTTTATATTTTGCCAATAAAGAGAGTTAAAATAACATAACCAACCACCCCATAAGCAGGTAAACCTCTCCAAAGTCTAAGATTTCAATTCTACGTACCATTTTTTTTGGGCTCACTAAGAGGTATTAAACCAAGCAGACGACTATTAAATCAAGAAGACCTGACTTTTTTAGCCCAATAAAAGTCTTATGCATCGTGTTCCTTGTTACGCTCTATCTGCATACATGTACAACATTGGGTTTGCGAATATTAATTAAGCACACAAAATTTTTTGAAAGAGCAAGACAAGAGTTGATGATCCACAGCTTCGAAGCACATAATAACTTGACTTTTTAGAAGAATACCAAGAGAAGTGATCAACGGAAGGAAGGCTAGGGAAAGGGAAACTAGAACTAAGTAGCTTTGAAGAGCTTGGGCAGATTTGAGGAAAAGAAGAAGAGGTTTGCGGTAGAATTGAATTGAGAGAAGAATATGAATTAAGAGAGGGAAACGGTGAAAAAAGTGGGATAATTGAATTAGAAGTTGAAGCGGAGTAGGCATTGAGAAGTAAGAAGCGATTGAAGCATTGGAGAAGACTCACTTTCGCTGATTACAATTGAGAAGAAGTAGCATCAACCCATTTATGCAAGTTCCCGTGTGTTTCGTAATTTTCCCTTTTTTTCTTAAATCTTAATCTCTCTCCAAACTAACGGACAATCCCATAATGAACTTGTACAAGTTTCTTACAACTATTCTACAATCAAGAAAAGTAAACAGGATTGACAATTCATTGACAGGTATATAGCAGTCACCAAAGTGTAAATAGCCAAAATGTCAACGTTTTCAACGGAGCTACTCAAAAAAGATAAGTTTTGAAGTACATAACGGGCCAGTTCAAGTGGGGTTTGTAGCGCATGCTTGGGGTCGAACTTATATGTGAACCCCATTACTACGTATGAAAATTAAGTGTGCTTTGAGACGAGGTGTCAAAATGAGGGTTGAAAAAACCCATTTTTTCTTTGGTGATGTTAATCGTTGGTTACTTTCAAAATATTGGGTGAACTGTCAAAAAAAGGTAACTTTAGCAAGTTTATATTGAAGTACTAATGTGGTACAATGAACAATATCGTCTTCAAATAATCAGCAATCACTGCTGCAACACTACACCCTGTAGAACACTCGGATCCCAGCTCTCCGGTGATGTCTCCATTTAAAAAAAAATCAATGTGCGTGTCTTGTTCATCCCAATTGGAATTATACATTAGTAATTAAATTATTATTTGTCATTCTCAACACAATGGGGCAAAAAATGTCATTCAAATTAGTAGTGTCGTCCAAAGCCTTTTCTGATAAAAAAAATGGAGCAAAAAATCTCTTTTAATAAAAGCTGTTTTAAACCTACACGATGAGCCTGTGAGGCCTGATAAAATCATACATATGACTGTCACGATGCCTTATTGCTTACAAGTTGAGCGTAAAACCATACTCACCACTTTTATTTAGGGTCGTTTTGGTTGTAATGAAAATTACAAGAAAAATAAAATAAAATTTGGAAGTAAAAAATTTTCTTGTGTTTTTATATTTTAAAATTTAGTTAAAATAAATTTAATTTTAGTTAAAGTTAGTTTATGTAAAATTTTTATGAAATAATTTTTTTTATAAAATATAAAATAAATTAGAAGAATTTTTAAGATACAAGTGCAGACAAGAAAAAATATTTCGTTTTTATTTTATTTTTTTACTATTAAAAAATATTTTTTAAAAATTAAAATATTATATTTTTTCCTATAAAAATCTTTTTTTTTTATTTTCACTACTTTCGTATAAACCAAAGGGACCTTTTAATTGACAAGGCGAGAAATAAAACTTAAGTAATTTTTATTTTACTAAGAAGATAATGTTACAATTTCTCTTGAAAAAGACTATATTAATCAACAACAAAAAAAGATTTTAATCTAATTAGTCATGTGATCTGGCCTGTATAAATTGGACACTTTTTCGTTTTCTTTTTCTTTTTTTTTCACAAAGGGCACTTTTTCTTTCTTTTTATTTTATTAGTTAACGATTGCATTGGCAATTATATTCTTATATATATAAAAATATGATCATAGATCTATTGTTTCACACTCTATTGTGTCACACCTGATAATTACCGTTTCATTAGTAAATGTGCTAATAAAACATTTTTTATACATAAAAACAATTTTATAAGTAATAATGATGTAACAGGGAGGGTAGGTAGGCGTTGGTTGGTTCGACTTGGACCGATTGCTGGCCCCACCTTGACCCGAATATAAATCCGTTAACCCTTCCCTCCCACCACCCTCCTCTCTCTCCGCCGCTGGTCAACCGCCAGCCGTCGCCGCGCTTCCGGCGGACCTCAGGGGCCTCTCGCCGGAGCATTCGACGAGGCCGGCCAGCGCCAGCCCTCCCTCCCCCACCCCCGGATCTCATCACATGGCGGCAATCCTCTCGGAGCTGGGCCTGTCGGCGCTGGCCGAGAGCCGGGAGCTTCTGATGGCGGTGACCACCTCGGTCGCCATCTTCATCGGCTGCGTGGTCGCCTTCCTGTGGCGGCGATCGTACGGCGGGCCGGGGCGTGGCCGGGAATCGGAGCCTCCCAAGCCCTTCAAGATGGCGGCGAATGAGGCCGAGCTGGAGGTGGACGACGGGAAGAAGAAAGTCACCGTTTTTTTCGGCACCCAGACCGGCACAGCCGAGGGGTTCGCCAAGGTTGCGAGAAAAATATGGCGATGCCCGATTTCTCAATTTTGCGATTTTTGCGGGCTTCAACTGCTTCGTTGACATGCTGATGTTTGGTTTTTGATAGGCGCTTGCGGAAGAGGCAAGAGCTCGCTATGACAAAGCCACCTTCAAGGTCGTTGACTTGGTATGGAGAATCGAGTCTTATTTGTTGTTACTGTTGGTTGGTTGAAAAAAGATCGAAGTTTGGTAGATTGATTTGGCGATTTGGTTGTTGTAGGATGATTATGCTGCGGACGATGACGAGTACGAGGAGAAGATGAAGAAAGAAACTTTAGCGCTTTTCTTTTTAGCAACGTAAGCTCAGCTCCTTGATTTTCCCCCTCTCTATCTCCATGTCGATGTCTTGAATCCACTCGGACATGGTCTAGATCCCGTCTTTGCATGTTAAAATTGCAGATATGGAGATGGTGAACCGACTGATAATGCAGCGAGATTCTACAAATGGTTTGCAGAGGTTAGATTAGTCAGTCCCTTATTGTGATGTGGCAGTTTTTTGTGGCCCCCTCTCTTGCGGTGCTGGCTAAGCTTAAATGATTGGTGTTGCTAACAGGGATCGGATAGGGGCAATTGGCTTCAAAACCTCCAGTATGGTGTTTTTGGGCTTGGCAACAGGCAATACGAGCATTTCAATAAGGTTAATTTGGGCACTGTTGATTCTTAATTATTTTTCATTTGTAATGTTGAAAACACCTATTTAAATCGAATAAATTAAAAATGATACTGCTGCATGGATTGGAAATTATAGCCTTTTCATCTTTTTGGTAATAGAGAACGTAGAGCCCTACTGAGTTAATACTTATTCCTTTTGATAACAGATTGCTAAGGTTGTTGATGAGATCCTCGCTGAACAGGGTACGCTTGATGGTGTTGCATTTTATGTTTGAAATTAACTTATTTTGTTGAACATTTGAATTAGGTTAGAGGCGTGAGCTGATAATTTCTTGCGTTGTTCCGGTGTTTCCACAGGTGGGAAGCGCATTGTCCCAGTTGGCCTTGGCGATGATGATCAGTGCATTGAAGATGATTTTACTGCATGGTTTGCTAACAACGATTTTAGAAGCAGATTCTGAGCTGTGTTTGGTCAAAGATTTTCTTGATCATATGAATTTCTTTTACTTGTTTCTCAGGCGAGAGTTGGTTTGGCCAGAGATGGATCAGCTTCTTCGGGATGAAGATGATTTGACGAATGCATCTACTACTTACACTGCTGCTATTCCTGAATACAGAATTGTATTTCATAGTCCCGAAGAAACATTTGCTCAATATAAGAAATCCGTATCTGCGAATGGCCACACAAATGGGCACGTTATGTATGACATGCACTATCCATGCGAGTATGTTATGAGCTTGAACATGTAATCATGATGTCATCCTCGCCTAGCATGCATTGATAGTTTTTTATGTTTTCATATAGAGCTAATGTGGCTGTAAGAAGAGAGCTTCACACTCCTGCTTCAGATCGTTCTTGCATCCACCTAGAATTTGATGTTGCTGGAACTGGACTAAAGTATGTTTGCTCAACTGCTATTATTTATTTTAAATGTAGTTTTCACGTAGGTTTGTATTTGTTTCCTTCGTTTGCAGAAGTTATCTGTTATATAATATTACCTACCCCTATCTAAATTACATTTTTTTGTTTTCAGTTATGAAACTGGAGATCATGTTGGTGTTTACGCCGAAAACTGTATTGAAACTGTTGAAGAGGCGGAAAGGGTACTGGGATTGTCACCAGATACTCTCTTCTCCATTCATGCTGATAAGGAAGATGGTTTGCCTCTTAGTGGAGGCTCTTTGCCACCTCCCTTCCCTTCGCCATGTACTTTAAGAACTGCCCTGACTAAATATGCTGATCTCCTTACCCCTCCCAAGAAGGTTTGCAATATGTTATACTATTTAATCGGTTTACATGCTATGAATTGTCTATTTACGTACAAAATAGTCCTACGAATGTCTCAGAATTCCTTCAATTATTTGTTTCATTTTTTGGCTGTAGGCTGCTTTACTTGCATTAGCCGCTCATGCTTCTGAGACTAGTGAAGCTGAGAAGTTAAGGTTCCTTGCCTCGCCTCAAGGAAAGGTTTGTGGCATCTACTGGACAAAACTTTGAAATGGAAGCGTATGCTTCCTGTTCAAGTTGTTTACTTTTCTTCTCTGTTTTTTTTTTTAGGATGAATATTCTCAATGGGTAGTTGCAAGTCAGAGAAGTCTCCTTGAAGTAATGGCTGAATTTTCTTCTGTAAAGCCACCACTTGGAGTCTTTTTTGGTGCTGTGGCACCACGTCTGCAACCAAGATATTATTCTATATCTTCTTCGCCGAAGTGAGTGTTGGTTGCTCTATCTTAAAAATAATTGCGTCTATTGTTTAAATTAGTTATGCAATATATCCTCTTCAGGATTTCGCCTACTCGAATTCATGTCACCTGTGCATTAGTTAATGGTCCCACCCCAACCGGAAGAATTCATAAAGGTGTTTGCTCTACTTGGATGAAGGTATTGAAGCCTTTTTGAGCCTCTAGAGGAACTGCAAGACAGTGCCCTTACACTTTGTACTTGTATATAACTTTTTACTGTCAGAACTTTTTTATAATATTCTAAACGGCCATATTGTACAGCTTGCGGTGCCTAAGGAAGAAAGCCTTAACTGCAGTGCCGCTCCTATATATGTGAGGCAATCAAATTTCAAGCTTCCAGCTGATGCTTCCCTTCCAATAATTATGATTGGCCCTGGCACGGGATTGGCACCCTTTAGGGGCTTTTTGCAGGTATCTTGAAGTTGTTGAATGGACTATAGTCAATTCAATAATCTTAAATTGGGTAAGTAATTTTTTTACATATTTCAGGAAAGATTGGCTTTAAAGGAAGCTGGTGTAGATCTTGGTGCAGCTATCCTTTTCTTTGGATGCAGGAACCGAAAAATGGTAGAGTTTTGTATTCCTTAAATTCCTACTTGAAGCTATTTCATATGGTATCCTGGATTTAATGAGAGATAATTACAGGATTTTATTTATGAAGAGGAGCTTGGTAAATTTGTTGAAAGTGGGGCGTTGTCTGAGCTGATTGTTGCCTTCTCTCGTGAAGGGACCAGTAAAGAGTATGTGCAGCACAAGATGATTGAAAAGGTTGAATTAGCAATAATATGTTGAAACCAACTGCATGTTCTTTTGGGATTGAAGTGCTAACAGTGTAGTCAATTTTCGTGATAGGCCTCAGAGATATGGAGTGTGATCTCCCAAGGGGGTTATGTATATGTATGTGGTGATGCCAAAGGCATGGCCAAGGATGTGCATCGGGTTCTCCATACTCTAGTTCAAAAACAGGTATGATTTTCAAGATTCATGTTATATTCTTTTAAACTACTTGTGACTGGAAAATTAGTAAATCTGTCCTTACACAAAAGACAGTGGACGTCAAGCATATACCACCTCCTTTCCTTAGCGTCCAACATTTCAAGATTGTGTAATTTAAGCAAATATGTCTGATGTGACTTACCATTAGTCAAAAAGATTGATTTCATCTAATTGCTTCAGCAGTTTTTTGTGTAGATGATTATTCTTGAATTTATCAGTTGTTGAACTTATATTTAATAGTAATTTAAGGAAATATTAATCCAATTGTTGTTTCAACGCCAGGGTTCTATGGATGCCTCTCAGGTTGAGAGCTTCGTAAAAAAATTGCAGATGGACGGGCGATATTTGCGTGATATATGGTAAATATGACATATATGTAATGTTTTGTGGTGTCCTACAAAGAACTGGTAAAAACGAAAGGAACAAGTTGGAGACCTCATAATGAGACCTCCAAAGAATGATTTATAGGCTGTTAGACAATTCTGTTTTGTTCCCCCCTAAAAAATTGTGGCTGGAGCATTACTTTATGTGTTGGTATAACAAGGGGGTACTACATTCAATAAAAACCAAAAGCAGATATATTGGTGAACAGTGAATTAGTCTTATGAGCTGGTTTTTCGGGTGACTTCAGATGAAGTGGACTTCTGTACAAGGGAGTAATTTTTTTATTAAAACTTGGTTCTTTGTTGAAGACTATCTTTTGGTTTTTCCTGCCAACATCAATGCTATCAATAATCTTTTGGTTTAACATTATCTGTAAGATATCTGGTTGTTACCCTTTGGACTGTCGTAGCTTGTTCTTTGTTTCATGATTCAAACGATTATTAGATTTGAAAGCTTTTATGTCATATTAGTTTGGGTTGAAGCTCGAAACTTTGTCACATTATATCAAAGCGGGGGAGTTTAAAATGTGAGCCCAATTATAATCTTCTTTTAATTTATAAAAATGAAGATAGTTTTATTTTGGAAAAGAAATAATAAGCCGTGAAGTATTAAAGCCCTAAAAAAAATGGCATCGGAGGAATTGAACTTCTTTCTATGTGGTTAAAGTTTCAGTAGCTGAGATTGCCAAAATTTGCTTTCTCCCCAAAAGAGAGATAAAATGGCAAGCCTTTACAAAAAAAATTGAAGTGCTTCAAACTGGGTCAGGGGAAAAAAAAGGAGCTACACTTTCTTGCAAGGTCTGCAGGATGATTTTTGTCATCTTCTTCGTTCTTTGCAAAAGTGTACATATGAAAAAAAAATTGAAAAGTTTTTTTAAAAAATAATAAAATAAAATAAAAATAGATTATAACGTAAGTAACACAATAGTAATAAGAAGTCAACGTGCGCATCCGGGGAATCGAACCCCGGTCAGTACCGTGGGAGGGTACTATGATACCACTACACCAGATGCGCTTCTTTTTGCTAGCATTTCAGTTAATATTAATTTATAATAAAAAATATTGTTTATGAAAATTTATCAACTGGCAGATAAAAATGACATCAAGCCACTATGGGGTACCAAACTGAGTTTATTAAACAAACAAATACATGGAGGAGTCAAATAAATGCAAGCCCACCAAACACCGTGGGTTTCCACAACTAATCTTGCAAAAAATCTTCTTTTTCATTTCTTTTGTCGACGAGGAAGGAAGTAGTTGGGGGATGGCTGATAGGAAGCAAAGGTCATGACTTTTACAGGAAGCGAAATGCATGTGTGGCGGACTTGAAGCTGTTCTTGCCAATTGCCCCATGGCCCCTCCTACTAAATTTAATTAATTACTTCCTATCAATAAACAATAATACTGTTTTAAATTAATCTGTTCCATTTGATCAATTCTATGACATTTGACTAATATATATATATATATATATATATATATATATATAAAATATGGGATAGGGACGGCGAGGGAGTCGGCAACTGCGGCATGGATGACAATAAGGAGGACGGGAAATTTTTTATTTTTTTTAAGAAAATAAATCTGGACTATCGGATCAGATGATCTAGATCAGAGTGGGAAAGCGGAAGTTTTTCTTGTAGTCACCCCTAAATTATCCTATCCCTGTATTCCATTCATTTTTTTTCTTTCTTTATTGCTTGGTAGCATTTGTCACTCAATCAAACTTCCCCAGGATTCGCATCGTTTTTTTTGTGTGCGACAGAGCTGTTCTTAACAAATTCACAAATCTGAGCATGTCAAGACTCTTTCATAATCATACAAAACCTAATTCTCCTTCTTCCATCAATGCTACATTATTATGGTAAACGTTCGACCTAATTACAACATTATAACTAATATATATAGCACACACAAAAAAAATAAGCTGATGTTTGAAACATTTGAGCTCAGTAAACATTTGATCTTTCGTCTTAGAACTTTTTCAAGGATGTACAAAAAAAATTGAAGTGCATAATAACATTTATAAGCCGAATTCACTAGCTCCAATATTTTTCATATAATATCATGAGAAATACATAACAGCAAACCTAGCTACATCAACTAATTTCGAACAAATCTTCCAAATTAAAAAAAAAAAGGTATTACAAAAGATAATATCTACCTGTTCTACTCTATATATTTTAAGATAATGATGCGAGATCCTTTCAGAAAATCAGTACTTTAATTAAGAAGGTTAAATAAAGGTTAATGTTTGAAACATTTGAGCAAAATTTCCACCGGAGCTTGTGCCCATCTTCCTCGTATTTTCCTTCACTGGAATTATCCGAATCCTCTTCACCACCATAACGAAATCCCTGCAAGACCGTATAAATAATATGCTAATTGATTCTTTTTAATTAATAAAACAACAAACCCAAGAAAAAGAACTTCAAAATCAGGAATCAAACAAGGTCTATAACAGGAATCAAGGAAGACCAAAAAAAGGTTGCTCATAATTAGTTTTGTGCAATATTACTATAATTATCATTAATGATCTAATTAGTAATTTTGTCATTTGCCTTGGATCGATATATATGTTTACTAATTGTAAGCATTCTTAAGTTTACTAATTGCCGATTGATGTATTAAAATAACTTTATATATCTTACAGTAGGTAAGAGAACTCAACCTTAAACATGAAATATTTATAATAATTATATACTCTAATCTTTACTTACAAGAAAAAATGGTTGTAACTGTAGAACTCACTGCCATTTCAGATCTCCGGCGAGGAGCAGATCATCTTCCATGTCCTCATAAGCAACCAAGTGACCGGGAACGGTGTTGGCAATGTGAACGTCGGAGTCGGACGGTGAGCCTGCCACCCCATACACGTCCAAGTACATCCGGCGAAGGTCTCCGGCGAGGCTCCGGTAGCTGGTGTGCTTCTCGAGGGAAACCCTATGGCAGATCGACCGGCCTTCCAGCACCACCGTCACC
>JAVDBV010049478.1:0-13429 GCA_032619315.1 Piper longum
GGCGAGTTCTTACTCCATACCTACATAATTAAGCTAAATACCAACATCCAAGTTAATTATATGATGCATGAATAAAATAGATGCATGTGAATCATTACATAATCATCATGAATATTATAAATATTACATTCATATCAAGAAATCAACAAATTATTTAAATAAATAAATTAACGATTTAAGACCTATAAATCACAATTCGCAATTAAAACATGATTTGCTCACGACTCGAGTCAATAATACAAAATAAATTTTGAAAAATATAAAATATAATATAATAAACTATCATAAAATAAAATAATCAAGTCCCAACTCAAATGACATGCTCTAAGCTTAGTAATCTACCAAAAATAATAAATAATACATCCTAATGCGATAAACGACCTAAATCTAATTCTACGGTCCACTAAAAAAAAAGGGTATACTCTTATATACTCTTGATAATTCATTTTGTTGCTATCTTATTGATATTATCATCGTATGTTTGGGTACACATGACCCTAATCGCTTATAACACTCGACCGAACTAAGCTCAACACGCATGTTTGAAACTAATTTAACTGAAAATAACAGTCGAACTAACCGGTTTAAACTATTAAACCTTAACTCGGTTCACAAATTTTACAATATGTGAGGCAATGTTGAAACAGTTCATGATCATGCACCCGTAGCTGTGGAACAAAGATGACTCTTAACCTCTGAGAACACCCAAGCCGACGATGTGTTAGAGAGGAAGCAATTTTTTCAGAATTTGTAGCCTCCATGACCCGGATTAAAGAGAAGCTTCATCCCCTTCGTCATGTATATCCCATGGCTTGCTTGGCGTAGCCCTCATCGCTGATCATCTTGCCACTGCCGAGGTGTTGCCGTTTTTCCTATCGAATGAGTCAAGAGCTTTGCCTAGACCTGCTATCGCCATGATTAGGAACGAAGTGAGGCTTCGTCTACCTGCTGCTTGACGTGCATGCGTTTGCACCCCAGAGCCTGCCATCAAGGAGTCACCTTGCTATAGCCGCAGCCCGCTAAGGGCTGCACCGTGATGAAAAATTGCCACAAAACCAAAAAGAAGAATAGCCCCATTGCTTGTTGCCACCGACCAAGTGCATACTAGAACTGAAATTCAGTCGGAGCCTAACTTTCCACTTGTGAGAGACACCGTTTAGCCTTGGAGTATTGTTATCAAGCCACTACTGTTCGCCACCTTTCCACTGCTGCGTTGTGTGGAGAAGGAGCGTTGGAACGCTGCTGCTTACTGTGCCGCTGCCACAGAGGTCAAAGCCTTACTTCTAGGAGGTGAGAAAGAGATTGCCAGAGTTTTCAGATGGCCTTACTATTGGAAGTCAAACCAACTCAGCAACTGGTCTCTTTTTGCTTATCATGCCACTACCACAGAGGTATTATATAATAGGCCCCAAGTCCAATTTACTTGTAGACCGAGTCCAATTCAAATTTGGTTCAACCCAAATTTTAGATCAGAAATATTTCAAGACCTTTCTGTACTCCAATTTGCGTGAAACTCGGCACTCTAGTTTTTTGAGGCATTCTGAATGCAGGGGATAATACTATTTCATTATTGGAGGATTTCATTGGGACGCCACTGAGCTTTTGTCTTGGATCTGACTGGCCCTTAGTCGAGGATAGCGTAGGCCGGCTACTCAAGGCCAAGGTAGGTCGATCTAGCCCACCCTTAGCCTAGAGGTGGCCAGATCTAGCCACTCAAAGTCAAGAGGCGGTTACATCTGGTCCTGGCTGTTGGCGACCGGTTACCTCTATTATTTATATTTTTTTAATATATATATATATATATATATAATTATAGGTTGTTTTGTTTTAATTTATTTATTTTATTATAAAATTATTTAGGTTAGATTAGTCTTCGCTTCGAGTTAGAGTCTAAATAGATAAATGAGTTCAATAGGACCGAAATGCTCTTGTCGAATAAATAAATCGTGCAAAAAAAATAAAAATCTCATAAATAAGGAATACGCACAATATTTTTTACATAATTCTTTAGGTTTAATTCAAATCCCAAGTCAATCCACGATAAGATTGATATTCATAATCTACTAATTTTCTATTCCTTTATAAACTACAAAATTTAGTGAATTTTTATCGCTTTAATTCTTTGATGACTTCATATAAGAGCTTGACCCAATAAGTATAAATTAATGTATGGCCAATTTGTTCAAATTGATGCATCTCATCATTTCTTCAAAAGAAATTAATAAATTAAAAATTATAGGCATCATCCCTACTAGGGTATTTGATGTTAGACCCCAATAAGTATTAAATATTAAATAATTATATGGACTAATTAATTAATTGGGAATTCTTATAATGCGAGGCAAAGGGCAGTCGGGCTTCAGCCCCTAGCCTTGAGCAATGATCCAGGTGGTGAGCATTTGGGTTGGGATTCACCAAATAATTTTTTTAAAAAAAAACATACTAAACCCAACTCACTTGAATTAGGAAATTTTAGATATTTCAAAATTTTCCTTTTTTAGCAATTATTTTACCTCCTAATAACTTCATTTGGTAAAAAGTTTAAATAAATAACTCAAATTTTTAGGATTATTAATAATTTTTTAAAAAAAAACAACAAAAGGGACAATTCATTTTTTAATTAAAAATAATAAAAAATATATAAATTTTTAAAAAGAATTTTATATACATGAACTACGGTTCATTTAGCTTATATGAATTACATTTTCTATTTACAATAATTTATGTAAACTATTATTCAAAATTTACATAAATAAATATAAAAATAAATAATTACATATTTATCAATTTTTATCTCAATCTAATAATTTTAACCATTTTATTTTAATTATAAAATTATTTATAATAGAAGTTAATTTTAAAATGTATTTAAACAGAAATATTTTAAAAAAAACCTTAAAAAATGTGATTCTGATGTTAAAAAATGAAAGTTTGTAAACCTCGTATAAATATATTCTGCTTTATGCATAGAGATAAATGTTATTATATTAGACCTGTTAAAAAGAATCATTTGTAGCTAATACAAATTAAGCATGAAGTGAAGTGTAACTTATCTTAATTTTTTCTCGTGACATCAAATTAACCAGTGTCACGTTATCACGTGGGCGGTTATAATAAAGAAAAAAAATGCAGTCTAAAATAAATTAGCAATTCTGGTGAAAAACAGGGGCAAAGATGTAAGTTCGGGGCAATTGTCGACGGCCGCCGCCGCCGGCAGGCCTTGCCCGGCGAACTCCTTCCTCTTCAACTCCACCTTCTGTGTCTGCGATCCCGGTGGCCTCCTCGACTCCGGCCGTCGCCGGAGCAGTGGGCGGAGAGCTCCGGCGTCGGCTACAAGCCCCTCCAGTTCCCCATCAGCATCATCTCCTTCGACTCCATTGAGAAGCTCACCAAAGCGCAGGCGGTGTTCCTCGAGGCCACCCTCATCGCCCTGGTTTCGTGGCTGGTGTTCTGCCTTGTTATCCGGCTGGGCAGGGTGGACGTCGGCCGGTCGGTTTGGTTCACGATGCGAAGGTGGATCAGCCGCCTCGACTTCCTCTTCGACTCCCAGCACTGGCTGGTGCGCTCCTCTCCCTGTCTTTCAATTTTGCCGATTTGTTGGTTTCATGAACATTTCAGGTGGTTGGATGAATAGTTGTTGGAAAAAGCTTGGGAATTTTACTTGTTTCGTTGATTATCTATTGATTTTTTAAGTGATCATTGTAGTTGCTTTTTGTAGTTATGTAGTCGATAAAAAGTGTGGATTTGACGAATTCTCATTTGGGATTTTTCGTATAAATGGTGAAAATTTTTTGTTCGCGAATTGATGTTCTTAATGCAATAGATAATAGAATATGTTTTTCTTGTTTGGGCAATGACCAACAGTTGAATGGAGAGTGACTTGGGGAAAAGGTGTGAATCTGATGAGTGTTTGTTTGGTTTAATTACTTTAGTTGTACTTGGGTGCGATCGTATTTTAGGAGATTTTTTAGGCGTTGTTCTTGATGTTTGAAAGCATTGGTTCATGGGTGATGTATCAGCTTGTGAATTGGACTTTAAAAATAATTAATTGTTGGGAAGCATGTCATCTACTGGGGGATTTTATATTTGTGTTAATTTCTTCTCCAGTCGTCTGGAGCTAAATTTTGAATTTCTTGTGTAGGAAGATCAAAAAGTTGTGAAGAAGCGTAAAACAGAGTTGGGTGGAGCGTTTTCTGTTGGAAGTTGGCTTCTGTTTATTGGATTATTATCAGCGTGAGTGGTACTTTTTGCAAGTTTACTTGATAATATTTTATGGTATCGCAGTTCATGTGTAATCTTCTTGTGTGGTCTTGTACAATAGGTTGCTTTACCACGTAATTACGAAGCAGAAGATTGAAGTTTCTAATGTTAAGGTGATCACTGCAGCTCATTTGGTTAACTTTGTGAATGACATGGAATTCAACATAACAACAATATCTCGCATGAGTTGTTCCCAGCTAAGAGGGCTTGACAATTTGGTGACTGGAACTCCAGGATCAATATATCAGAGTTTCTCCCTTTTCAAATTTTGTGTAATCCTCTTGCTACAACACAAGTGACGGACCAACTATCAGTATTAGGTGTGATGTTTGCTGCGTTCCTCGAGACAGCTTTTAATCTCTTGGCAATTTGTGGATTTGCCTGCAATGCCAGCTATGGCTCTGGGTTTTCAGTTTAACCTCACTGCCAAGACTCATAGTGACAATAAACATGTGAGCTTTATCAGTGGTGTTCTGAAATATGCTAGTGACACTGATAAAATACCGATCACATTTAGAGGTCCAAATGTAAACATCTTAGAATTTCATTTGTTTCCACAGTTGTACCGCAATTTTCACGATATGTGACTTAGCCAGCCTCTATTTCATCAATTTGTTCCGGGTACTTATGCAACTAGTGCAAGTCAGCTTCAGTCATCTCTTCAAAAATCTCAAGATGGGTTAGTGAGTTCTACATTATGCGTAGAATTCCTATCAGACTATGTTGTAGAGATTGACAATGAGAGTATCATGGGTCCAGGGGCAGATCATGCTATTAGCCGGTCCTTTTCAAACTTGTCTATTTTCCTAACTTTTGAGGTTATTTAAATATGCAGTTGCCTTTCTTGCTGATGCTGGTGGTCTTTACTCCTTGAGCTGTGCCATATTTTTGTATGCTTTATGGCTAGTAAGCTTTCTGTGGTACGATAGGTTGTTTTCAATATTTCTTCATCTTTTTTATTTTGACTATTATTGGTTTGTTAGTTATTAGATCAGCTAAATTGTGTAGATGTAAATATTTTAATAATGGTAGTGGATAAGCTGAAATTCTGTATGACATTCAGATATATTTGTTTAGGGAACTGAAAAAAACACATGAAGAAAGTGAATAAATGTTTATTTCTTTTCTTCTTTTTTTTCTTGAATGTAGAAGTTATGTTCAAATTGTTTGAGACTTACATGATGCCTGATTTTTTTTGTCACGTATCCTAGTTTGAACGTAGAGTTAAGAAGCTTCGAAATGAAGATTCTAAAATGCGAATGATTAGAGGTCGGAAGCGAGCTATAGAACGTTGGGGCAATGTACGCACTCATTATACTTTATAATTGTTATATGATTCAGCTATTTATACTTGCCTGAAATTTGTGTTAAGTTTTTATTAAAGGATGCATGACTTTATTAAATTCTACCAGTTGAGGAAATTTGTGATGTACACGTATGGTATTGATAATCTGGAGGAAAAGGGCAACCATGTATCAAACAAATTGGCCAGTGAGCCTGTTTCGTTTCATATAAGAAAGCCCTATCCTAGGGAAGATTCAATTGATCTCGACATCCTTGTGGACTCACCGACTGAAACGGTACTTTGTATATTGTTCATCTCTCTCTCTCTTTAGGATGTATTATGCATAGAATATATGGAGCGTTCCTGAATGCAGGTTTACCTTCCAAAAGCTACTCATAGTTCAAAGATACATTCTAACTTGGTCAATGGCAATTCTAGTCTAGACAGAATTACAACTGCTGCTGCTAATGAAGAGGTTAGTTATCTTGGTACAAGTTAATTGTGTGGGTTGACAATCTGAACTTGTGTTATTGAACTGGGTTGATCTAATGCTGCATTTGTAGTATTGTCATCTGTACTTTGATCTTTTTTTTAGGGGAGAAATACATGGAAAAGGGCATCTAGCTTAATAATTTTGATTCTCCGTTTTTTTAGGCATGAATTTTTCATCATTAGGGTCAGAATATTCAATATGTGAATTAAAATTTAAGCTGCCGATTGAATCTTTCTAGGATCAGATATAGATGATAATAATACTTTTCGTTTCAAGAAGCTTTTTAACTTGCTAGCTTATATTTTTGTCAAATGATCAGGAAAAAGTCCAAACGATCCAATCTGTTGGGGATGACAATTTGTGTTCTCAGAGATTTACTCCAAATTGTGGTTTCCCTCCAATTCCACCTTTCCTGGTAATACCTGTTGCTCAGAATTGCGCTTTTAAAATTTTTCATGTCTAAATGAGGCGTTTATTTTGTGTACCTGGAGTAATCATTCATTCCTGTATACACTCTCAGTTAGTGAGTTCATTCTAAGTATATAGTGTCAAGTTACTCTATTTTTTAAAATTATTTCTAGAAAATGGTCCTTTATTCCAAAGATTATTTTGGGGTGAGGCTTATATCTCCGTTCTCCAAAAGAATCTCCAGTCATTGTATGATTACAACATTTGTTTAAATTGAGAGATTGGCTACCACGGAACATTTACTTGAAGATCTTCTTAGAGAAAGTGAAAACAACTTCACGCGACTGGTAAGTAGAACTTCTAGCGTACTCATCAATATTCTTTTACAATTTTTGGTTCATTTGTTTGTTCGTGTGTATGTATTTTGTGAAGTAACAATGCTGCAAGTAATGTAAAGTACAAATGTTCGCATTGCCGAGAATCACCTTCAATCCCGCTGGTTTACATTTTATATGTTTGAACATTTGTTTCTTTTAGCTTCATATGTGCAATATTACTTATTGCCTTTCTCCTCCTACACCTAGGACTATAATAATACTCCGCATCTCCACTCTGTAGTATCTACCCTTGCCACTACGAGAAAATTTGTGAAACATACAAAGCCATATTAACTTTATATCAGTTTTTATCTAGCTAATGTACAATAGTTGCTGATTAACATGGGTTCAAACAAAGACCTGGGGCACACACTCCACCGGGAGGCAAGGCACCTCTCTGAGCTCCGTCTTGATCCCTGCTCCGGCTCCATTGGCCAGCGGATGTATCCCCATCTCCGGCCCTTTCATGTACTCCCGCGCCTCCCTCTCCTTCTCCACCGAATGGTTGTGCTTCTTCTCCGCATCTGCCCACCATTACTTAACTAATTTAACCTTGCTAACCGTGCAATGAAATTATCAACGTAGAAGATTAATTATGGCTAATTAATAATGACCATCTTTGATGTGTTCATAGAGCTGGCCGTCTCCGGTGAGGGCCATCATTATCTGAGGAAAGCCAAGGGGGAGATCGTCCCCCTTGTCCACCTGCCAAAAGTGAATGGTCTTGCCATAGGTCTTGCACAGCTTCTCCAGGTCGGCGTGCTGCACCGAGCTGGGCACCTCGGGCATGAAGAGGAAGCCGCCCTTCACCTCGAACTCGTGCGAGTGCCACAGCGGCTTCTCCAAGTCTGGCAGCGCCAAGAAGAGCTCCTCGGAGATGATGTACTCGAGGCCGATGAGGCGGGAGCAGGCCTCGTTGCCGTCGTAGATGAGGCACTGCCGCACCTCCTCGTTGAGGTGGGAGCAGAAGTGGTGCGCCTCCACCTGCCTCGTCATGTCGTCCCCATAAAAATGAAACCTGCAAAAATCAAACACACATATTATACATAAATGCTTAAATGAGCATATGTTACTAGCTACAACTGACGCGCAAAGGTGTTGGTGGATTTGATTGACGGGAGCAAAGCTTTGGATGACACCGGTGGCCATCTCAAGGACGGCGGTGCCGGTGTGGGTAGCTTCTCCGGTTACCTTCGACATAGCTTTGAATTGATTGATGAGTTGATGAGAGGAGATAGATTTCTGGTCGTTTATAGTGCCGGGGAGCTTCTACACGTAGTGACATGCAAGGGGACGAGTGTGGCTTTTGTTTAGGGTCGTGGCGGATGCAAAGAGCTTTGGAAAACAAACAAACAAAATAGCCAGGAATGCATTAGATTTCCATTGATATCATAGTGATCTAATTTTGATGCGAGGCTAATTAGTTGGAGATAGATCCGTTAAAACGGCTACATACATAGTATTGTTGGGATTTAGCACAAATAAAATCATGGAACAACAATAAAAATAAAATATCAAACTAACCAATCAGTTCACGAAAAAAATAAAATTAAAAAATAAAAGAGACCAAACTTTACAGTAAAACTCCTAAATTAGTGGGAAAAACCACTGTGGCAACCCACCCAAATTTATTATAATTATTTAACAATTACAATTATAAAATTCTAGGAGAACAAACTTTTAAATATAAATCAAATCAATCACTAATAAATTAAGATTAAAACCCAAGATAAAGGAAGCATCTGAAGTCAGTGAATGATGATGGCAAAACAACGAGTCAAAAATCCAAACAAAAATTTGGATTCCAATCTTCACTCAACACTAAGTAAGCCCTTCACCTCTTTTTCCCTTTGATTTCTCCGACAATTTAGACATCCACACATAAGACAATCTCTCTATCAACTTTTTTTTTTCTTCTTCTTCTCCTTATAAATAACTCCTTCAAGCTTGGGTTAAATATACTAAAGAAAATCCTTTAACTTCCGTCCAAGTAGGACCCGTCCAAAAATTATGAAGCAAATTAACTCTTCTAACTTCTTTGATTTTCTCCCGGTGCATGAGAGGAGGGAACCCAAGAAACCTCCCCGTCCTTCCTCCATGCAACAAACCTAGCCAGAATAGGAAGCTCCCACCATACCCGCTTAACTTATGTAAAACAAATACTTATCTTTGGTCACTACTTTAGTCATCATGTCTGATAGATTCTTATTAGTGTGAATCTTCGTCAACTCAAGTGATTTGTTTTTTAGTATATCTCTCACCTAATGATATATCATATAAATATGTTTACTCATTAAATGAAAACTAATATTCTTTCTCAAATATTTTGCATTTTGACTATCATGATAGACCATATATCTATTATGTTTGTAGCCAAGTTCATTCAAGAAGCTCTTGACCCCAAAGCATCTCCTTACAAGCCTTAGTTATAGTAATAAATTCGGCCTCATTAATGAATAAAGCAACACACTTCTACAACGTTGATTGCCATGACACAGCCCCACTAGCAAAAGTGATCATAAACCATGAATTTGACTTCCTTGTAACTAAGTCACTGGTCATATCTACATCCGTGTAGCTAACTACTAATGATTTGTCACTCCCATAGCATAAACATGCTTTGAACATACCCCTCAAGTTCCTAATATCCATTTCACTGTCTGCCAATTCTCTCTACCAGGATTTGTAAGATGTCTACTCATCGCACCAATTGCATATGCTATGTGCAACCTAATACACACCATAACATATATCAGACTATTGATTGCTGAAGCATATAGAACTTTTTCAATTTCTTCCTTTTCGTTCTCACTCAAATCATTCTTTGTCAATTTGAACGACCTTCAAGTGGAACACTAACCGGCTTGTCATCCTTTATATTGAACCATTCAATTACCTTTTCTACTTTTCTTATGATATCGAAAACTTCTTAGCACTCCCGTCGACATGCCCAAAATCTATTTTTCCAATCCGAAATCCTTCATTGGGAAGGACTTAACCAAATTCTTCTTCAAACTTCCAATTCTAGCAATGTCCTATCCAATAATTAATATATCATCAGCATAAAACAGCAAAACTATAAAGTCATTCTCCCCAAGCCATTTAATGAAAATGCAATGTTCTAAGACAAACTTCTTACACCTTTGACTCTTCATAAAGAAATTAAACTTCTTGTACCACTATTTTGGAATTTGTTTTAATCCATACAAGCTCTTTTTAAGCTTGCACGTGAGCTTTTTTTTTCCCTTGACCTTAAATCTTTTCGGTTGCTCCATGTAGTTAGTCTCATCAAGATCATTGTACAAACAAGTTATCTTCCCATTTAGTTGCTCAATTTTCAAATTCAAACTAGTTGTCAAACTCAAAACGGTTCTAATAGAAGACATCTTAACAATACGAGAAAAAATCTCATCAATGTCAATACATTTATTTTGACCAAACCTTTCACAACCAATCTTACATTGTACCCAGGTTTTAGAATATTCTCCTCATGTTTGATCTTATAGACTCACTTGCTCTTTAATGTTTTCCCCCTCTTGGAAAGAACAACCAACTGATATGTATGGTTCTCATGCAGAGAATTTATCACTTCTTGCATGACCTTCAATTATTGGTTTTTGTCCATATGAGTAATAATTTCACTAAAAGTTTCTACTTCATCACTTCCAACAAGTTTTACAAATTTCAATATTGATACTTTGTTGATAGCATAGGGACCTGAGCCAACTTTCTCAACTTTCTTGCCTCCCCTTAATCTGAACCTTCTTCATCTTGTTCATCATCAATAACAAAATCATTAGCAACATCATTAAAAAATGCATCCACATCTTTCTTATCATCACTAGGTGGAGAAAGTGATGGATCAACTCTTGCCTCTTCTTCTTTAACCAAGGTAGGTGGTTTATCTTTTTCTTGAAAGCTTCAACACGTATATTCTTGAGAAACTTTTTCTTCACTTTCAAAGTCCTCAATGGTTTGATCCTCTTTGACTACTACATCTCTATTTTGAATGAGTTTTTTATTCTTTGGATCTCATAGTATATAACGAAACTTGTCATCACCATAACCAAAATATATGCACTCAATTTCTTTCAAATTAAGCTTTACAATTTGCTCCTTAGGCAAAATAAAAAATTCTCAAATTAAAATAATTGTAACGACTCGCCATTTTTCACAATGATGTGGGGCTAGCTGGCCAGGTGTTACTCAAAAATATAACTAACCGACCCGTCCTAAACGGACCGGGTGTCACTTAAATACTACATAATTTCTATTAAAACAAATAAGTCTAACTCATTAAAATAATTGTCCCACAGTCTTGGACCGTTTCCCATAGCCACATTCATAACTCAAATAAATAAAAAGGAAGTCCAATGCATTATCATTTTCTCCAAACCTTGGTCGGTAAAAGATCCACCAACCCCGCTCTCAATCTATGCCTGAACCTGCACACCTGCGGAGGCAATTTCACGTTAGTGATAAAACCACTAAGTCATATAATTAAAGAAACAAGTCAAATATACTCCCTATTCATATTTCAAAAGTATTTTAGTGAAGTGAGCCTATGCCGAGCTCTTATGATGCGGGGAGGGTGGCTGCCCATCCCGCTACAATCCTATGCATGCGCATACACGCTACGTGGCCCACGACCTGTAGTTGCCAATATTTGTCATTAGCTCACCCTTTTCAGTATCACAAGTGCATAATAAGTTGTCTGCATGACATCCCCTTTTGACATGGGGGCAGGTTTTCAAGTTTTGGATTGCCGCCGCACGACAGAGACTCCCTATTTCACGGGCACTGCCTCGTATCGTGGGTGCTGCCTCGTGACAGAGACTCCCTATTTCGTGGGTGCTGCCTCATGTCAAAGACTCCGTATTGTCTTACACGTAAATTTAAAGGTGTGGCCCCGTGTCGGACTGAGTCAATTCGTTGACCCCAGTTGCACAAGGTGCATGGAGGTCGAATCTGGGCTTAGGCCGACCAAGATTGAGACGGAAAACTAATTTGGATGAGTGGAGCCCTGCGTCTTAAGTTGATGAGTTCAACTCGCGTAACCTACACTGAAACCCATTGCTAGATAAAATACTAATATATCTATATGATACATGCTTGTGGTGTGTGTTTATATTATCAATACATTCAAAAATAAATAAAACAATGCTAACAACCTATAAATAAACAAGTGGCACACAAATCAAGACATGATAATACTAATTAATTAATTTATAAATAATCAAGGAATACACTCATACATAATTAGATATAAAATAAATAGATGAACATAAATAATACTCTAATAATAAAATAATAATATAATCATGGTATATAAATATCCACCTAAACACAAGTAAATATCATATATATATTCATATTAGTAAATATTAATTAAATAATTAAATAATTAATAAAATAAAATTCAACAAATAAATAATAATTATTAAATATTCATTAATCATGAATAATAATAATATTATATTTATATAATACAAGAATGCATAATTAAATACAAACAAATAATAATATACAAACGAACATACAAAAAGATAAATAAATAAATAAATAAATAAATTTATAATTTAATAAACATAATAATATTAATATTAATAAATAACCATAATATTAATTACAACAAATAATCATGTCAACATTCACCATATACGATAAATATATAAATAAAATAAATACATAAAAATAATGAATAAATAATTAAATATATAAAACAATAAATAAATTAAATCATCATAACATCTAATAATGTTAAACTATGTGAATATGCATCTAAACTAATGTAAGGGTTCTTGAATTACCAAAAATGGTCGAGAAATGGCTGAATACGAGCTGAACCAGACCGAATCAAGCTGAACCAAACGAAACCCGAATTATCTGAACCAATCGGGCTGGAAAATGGGTTGGGTTGGCTGGACAAACTAAACTGGATATGGTCTGGTGGCTGGCGGACTCGGACTAGCCAGGTGGACGCGGACATGACCAAGCGGACACAAAGCGAGCATACGAACCCGACATAGGTGTCGGGTAAACAGGTCTGTGGCAGAGCGCCGTCGGTTCCCACGCTGGAAAATGCCGACGACGGCGCAACTTGTGGCGCCATTGGTCGCGATCGAAAGAGGACTTGACGGCGGAGGTGCTGGTGGTGACGACTGACAGAGTCCAACCACGGCCTGGTCGGAAATCGGCCGAAGAAATGATTTGTCGTCGTCGTTGGTGACAGCGTCGCCAGAGGCGATCACGGCCACGACGATGGTCATGGGTGGTCTTAAAATGTAGATATAGATGAGTATAAGCCATTGGGATGGTCAAACTGGCCAGTGGTGGCTCGTCGACATCGGAAAATGGCCCAAACAGTGGCAGTGGCCGTGTAAACAGGCTCTAAAAACTCCGCCGTAGGCGGCAACTATGGTGGCACCGGTGGTCGTGGAAGTTACGACTGGAAAGCTAGCCACGCGGTGGTCATGGGTGTAACACCCCGTTTCGGTTCACCCTCGAACCGACCCGGAAGTGTCATCGGCGACCGAACCTTTTGCTAACCTATTAGATTCGGTTAAGCCGACCAGGATCTACCCTCGGCGTCTTAAGACGGAGATG
>JAVDBV010049479.1:0-13042 GCA_032619315.1 Piper longum
TAATATATAGAGTGTAGCGGAATGCCTCCCCGCATAATAATAAATGGAGTGTAGCGGAGTGCCTCCCCGCATAATAATAAATGGAGTGTAGCGGAATGCCTCCCCGCATGATAATAAATGGAGTGTAGTAGAATGCCTCCCCGCATGATAATAATAGTAGGAGTGTAGCGGAGTGCCTCCCCGCGTAATGAAAAGACTTTGGAATAGGGAGTATATTTGACTTGTTTCCTTAATTATACGACTTAGTGGTTTTATCACTAACGCGGAATTGCCTCCGCAGGTGTGCAGTTACGAAATTAGGTGGGAGAAGCCATTGACTACCAGAGCATGGAGCAAGATAAACATGAGGACTCCCTTTTAATTTTATTTGAGTTATGTATGTGGCTATGGGAAACAGTCCTAGACAGTGGGAACAAAGCTTATACATTGTTGTTAAATTTTTATCATTCAGCAACTTATTAGTTTGTTTAGTCTAAGACTGTGAGAGAATTATTATTATATCTTATTTAAAACATAGTTTACCTTGAATGAGTCATATTTATGGCTTGATTTTTAGTAACACCCGGCCATCTAGGCCCAATTAAATAATTGAAAAATGGCGGGTCGTTATAGGATATAGCTAATGTGTATCTAACTTCAAGGTTTCAATTTCAGTAGAACCTCCTTGAGTTAAAATTTCGAGGACGAAATTTTTATAAAGAGGGACGGTTGTAAAACCCGCGACTGAAGTCATGGTTTTATAGTCGTTAGCCGATCAGTCTGGCCATCCGATCAAGTAGATTATGTTTCAGAACACGTGCCTTGAGCCAACACCGGCCGTGTGTATGAGCTATGAGGGTCATGTTTACCCGAATATGTAATGATGACATTATGAATGAGCACAGAATGAGTTATCAGAATGTACGACAACATATAGTTGATGATTTTAGATTTCTTTATTTTGTGACTATAGAAATAATTTTAGGCCGTTTAGTGCGTTAGAACACGTTATGGGGCAGTTTCGGTCTATTAAAAGTTATAGAGCATGTCATTTAGATGTCATGATGTTTGTCTTATTTTATGGGATTTATCTCGATTTTTTTGGATTTTGTTTAGGTTTTATTACGAGTAAGTTATTATTTTTACTTGACTCACAATCGAGCCACGTTTTATTTACGAGTATGCCATTGACCACCCCCGACCCTTTTCTTTCCCCCAAACCCTCAATCGCAGTCACCTTCACCCTTGTTCGACGCTGCCGCTGCCTCTGGCCGCCGTTGATCGACGCTGCCAGGCCCAGCTGTGGCGTGGCCGTGCAGCCCCGGCCGCCATCTTGCCGCCTCGATGCCTAATCGCCGCGCCCGCTTTGCGCTCGTGCTGCATATTGTGCGACCGGCAACCGTCACCACCACCGTCCAACGGTCGTCTTGGCGTCCTTGACCCTCCCACGACCTTCTCCGACCTGATCGGGGCCTATCGCCACCCGGCCCGGCCGGTTCGAGTCACCCACTGCGGTCACCCCTATTTTTGGCATTTTCTTACAAACCGTCACCTCCACCAGCCATGTTGACACCATATATGCATCGGGCTCGTCAAGACGATTCCAACGGTATCTAATACCGCAGCTATCCAGCAAGTAGACAATGCTGGCGATTGCTGTCGGAAAACCGTCGGAGAGTTGCCGAAAAACCACTAAGCATGCTTGGAAACCACTGGAACTCACCAAAAAACCGGATTCATTGGAATTCACCGGATCTTCCGCGGAGCTTATCAAATTGAACTTGATCGATGTTCGGACATCAATGAGCGCCGAATTTTAGCTCCATGGCATGCGGCGAAACCCTAGCCGTAGTCAATTTTCGACGACGAGAGGTATAATTATCTTCGATTTAATCATTTAAAATTTATGATTGTTACACAACAGGATAGGATTAATTGATTGCCATGATAAAAGTCTGAGCATGAAAGAAGTAATGATTTGCATGATTTGATTGGTAATAGATGAATGTTGATGATCTAATTAAGTGAATTAACCCGAGCATGACAAATAAATATAACGTAACATAGAAAAATATAATAAAATCAGTGTGCATAGAATTATGTAGGGATATTTTGTTGATGATTATTTAATGGATGATGATTGTGTTGTGTGAGATGTTTATTGAGTTTGATGCATCATTTAGTTAGTGGGCATTAGTATTTAGTCTTAATGTGTAGGTATGGAGTAGGAGCTCACCGCCTAGGTGTGATGACACGTTTGGAGCTTCTACGAGGTCTGTTTAGGACTCGTTTCTATTTTTCGCTCTATTCTATCGTATGTTTGATTTCTTATTCGAAGGACGAGTTAAGTGGTGTTTTATTAGTTCTCACTTATCTCGGGCTATTTAGCCAATCACATTTTCGGATTAATAACCCTCAAGGATGAAATCCCTCGAGTATGTTTTCAAAATTTAGATCTAGCTCGCTCTACCTTCGGGCCTATAATATAAATCCCAACCCATACCTATATATGTATAGTTTTCCCGTTTTTAGTGAGATGTGTGACCAGGGAAATTTGACAACTGCGTTACTCGAGAGGGCACTGGCCAGTCAAAGCGGGCTCTGGACAACTCTATTCTCAAGGGATCTTGACAACTCCACATTTGAGTTCCTCACACCCGGAGAACGTCGAGGTTTACAGGTACTGTTAAGTACAACGCATGTCTAGACTTGTTGTTCAAAGGGTACTGAAGGCAACTTCTTGAAAGTACTCGACCTTTGTGCTCAACGCCAGGAGGAATGTAGAGGATGTAGAGGGCTGAGATTAATGAGAATGAAATTGATGCGAGAAGAGATAGATGAAATGGTCGAGGCAAGAGACTGATATGGAAAGTGGATGCTGTCGACCCGAGGGCGACAGCTCCCATTAGTGCCCTTGTGAGAGTTCTTGAAAAAGTATATGTTGTTTTTATTTAACAGGAGGGTTAGCTCTCCTGTGCCAATTTGATATTAATTATTTTTCAGATCGGTAACACTCGTTACTGACGTGTTTTCATATTATATGTAGGTGATGATTTTGTGACGGATGCACCAGCTTGGACGGAGGAGTAGTGAGGTCTCTTGCACACATATATGTTTGATGATTGAATGTTTAATAATCTGTTTATGATTTTATTTTATTAAAACTGATGTGAGCAAATGTTAAGACTTGATGAAACGATGCAAATTATGAAGAGAATGTGCAGGTGGGTTGAGACCCAAGTTTGAGAACGAGTATACAATAGATTATATTCTATGAAAATGAAGTTGTTGATATATGGATATATGTTTGTATATATTATTTTGACAGGGTGGCCCCTAATTGTAGTTTTAAGGGAAGCTTTGTGCATTTTTATTTAGAATTTCTTTTTGATTTTATTGAAAGTTACTGTGTGTGAATCGATTTTCATGTCATTTATGTAGTTGTATGTTAAGATTTTTGTGCATTCATCCATACATATAGAGAATCGTATCTTCACCTTAAAATGCTGAGAGTAGATATGGGTCGGCTTAACCAAATCTAGTAGATTAGTGAACAGTTTGGTTGCCGATAACATTTTCGAGTCGGTTCACGGGTGAGCCTAATCGGGGTGTCACAGGACATAACCAAGATAACAAACTTGCAAAAGCGTTTGAGCAAACCCTTTGTCTTGAAAGATTGAGGATCAGCCAAACATATCTTGGGCATGACTATGGCTATCACAAGAGAAGTACATTGAAAATTTTTTTGATAGTTCAACATGAATAATACAAATTTCGTTGTTGTTATACTTGGATGTCAATTCAAGGCAAGGAATAATGACTTAAATAAAACAAAGTGTTTAGAAATGAAAAAAATTTCTTATGCTTATGTAGTTGGGAGTCTTATATATGTTATGACCTATAGAAGACCTGATATAACATATGTTGTTGGAGTAGTTAGTCGACACGTATCTAATCCAAGCAAGGAACACTAACAAAGGTTGAAGGGAATATTAAGGTATCTGTGATGCATCGAAAGTGTGTTTATCATTCAGAAATGGCAAACCAATATTGGAAGGTTATACTAATGTAGACATGGGAGGTGATCTTGACTTCATAAATTCTAACTCTGGTTTTGTTATTATTTTATAGTTATGTTAGTTGTTAAGGTTATAAAAGTGTATTGCATTATCAACAACTAAAGCAAAAATTATTGTCACAATTGAAGCTTATAAGGAGATGCTGTATATAAAGAGATTTCTAAATAAAATTGGTTTAAAACAAGAAGAAAATATTGTGCATTGTGATAATCAGAGTACAATTCACTTGAGAAAAAATTCTTATTTTCATTCCACAAGCAAGCATATTGATGTCCGCTACCATTGGATTTGAAATGTGTTAGAAACTAAACTTTTGAAGTTATCCAATATTCATTACCGAGAAAAATATTTCATATATAATAACTAAATCTGTTCCTAAGGATAAAGAAATATTTTGTAGGAATAGTGCATGTATGGAAGGAGCATCATATACCATCGAGCCACTTTTCATGAGGTCACAAAGGGGAGGATTGCTGGAAAAACCTCTCTCTTATTTAGTAAATGGTGGTCCAACTCTTAGAAAGTGAAGGTCCAAGTTTGGAGAAGTGAAGGTCCAAGTTTTGGAAAAATAGATTAAATGCATTTGAAGATGTAGATTCCATTAATATTGCCTATAAATAGGTCTTTACATAGTAGTTTCTTTCAGATAAGCAAGTACGAGAGTTGGCTTCTAGTGATGCCTAAGGGATTTTTGGAAGAAAACTACTCTTGTCAATGTAGTAGCCTACATATTGAGTTATATTTTGAGTTGTTAGTTCTTTCTCTAACTTATCTTTTATTTGTATCTTTTACATGTGGTTCAAGTTTGTCTGAAGATTGCTTACCATTTTACAATGTTTTTTTTATGTGTGTTTTTATAAGAGTTTTTATTCTCTCTATAATTATTTTGTGATTGTACTTTTAAAATTATCGTGGATTGTTGGGGATATGCTGATAGACTATGTGATTTTGCTTTCTTCATTTTGAGGAAGTTTTCCACATTAAAAATTGTATCTTATTGTGTTTTTTTAGCATTTGTGATAATTATCTTATTATATTGATGGGCGGAATTGATATTGAGTCTAAGTATTACCCAACACTCTAAGGTTTTGTCCAACCTCTCCCCAACAACTACACTATTTAATTATCCTTTACAACATATAAAATATAACCCTAAAAAAAAACTAACCAAGACTTAGACAATCCAGCAAAAACACTAAGCTGCCCCAAAATAATAATAATAATAAAAGAAGGTCTGACCTAGTCGTAGAGGAAACCACTTGTGTGAAGTTTTACATAGAATCTTACTAAAAAATATCTTAAAATGAATAACTATTTAATGAAGGATAAATACTTTTGCATGAATTCCTATAAATATATTTCATATCAATATTCTATTTCTTTCAAATTAATCTAACCAAATGATTAGTAAATATTGTAATCACTTATATGAGAATAGCCAAGTGACATAAGGCAATTAAAAAAACGAAAAGAAACGAAGCCGCTACTATCAAACATCTTCTATACAAGGTGCATATCGGTATATCGTCTACAACAAAATGAATACTAAATCTCAAAAGTAAAATCAATACTACTAGCTCGCGCTCCTAGCAATAAAATTTCTACCAACTCTATTGTAGTTTATACAAGAACAATATCAAGATACAAACTTATATATTTTATGCCATGAACATAATCATTGCCAAAAAAAAAAAAAAATCAGTGAACCGTGGGAACCTTCCCTACCGGTCCAAGCCCAAGGATGTCTCCTTCATTATCCAATGGCGGCAGATTCAAATCCAGTTGCAATCTGCTCACACCATTTATGGAGGTCTTTTTGTTCCCAGCCGCAGAGAGGACAAGCCCATTAGGCTGCAACTCCAACCTGTGCCTTCTCATGTGCCCACCTAGCGCCTGCCCCATGCTAAACTCAGACCCACATATCGAGCACTCATGCACTTTCTGCAACTTTTTCAGGCAGCCGTGGACAGGCCGGTCGAGGCCGCGATCATCGTCGACATGTTTCGCCCTCTTGTGGCTAGCTCTGTGCCCTCCCAGAGCTTGAAACGATGGGAATTGACGGTTGCAGGTCTTGCACTCGAACACCCGCTCCGGTGACAATTGACGATCTTGACCAATCGGATCATAGTCCGTCATTTTTATATTCTCAATCTCTTCAAAACTTTGGTCTGTTTCCTCTGGTATGATCAGACTACGTTTCATGCTGATCGAATATGTTTTTACAGTTAGCGAGGAGAAACCACTTTATATGTGTATAATTCGAGAGTGGCGGTGGCTGCAATATTTATATGTACTATGAAGTGTGGCTTATCAATTAATTTGTGCCTTACATGTCCAACTCTAAGTGCTTGCTTGGATGACTTAAACATTGGAGTATTGAGTGGTTGAGATAATTGGATCACTAGATATAGTATGAAACCAGCGAGGGATGGTCCAAACTGTACATAATGCCAATGCGACGTTAGTTCCTATTTGTTAGTAATGGAACAGCGTAGAGACTTGGGGAAGGAAGTGCAGTTGCTGGGAAGGTTCGAGCAATAAAGAAATTAGAATTTGGCTCTGCTGGGTCTAGAAAAAATCAATTTATTTCAAAGTAACTTTGAAATTGACTGCACAATGATGTTGTTTTATACTCTTAGATTTGAAGTCAATATCAAACACATAAACGAGGGTAGAAGTTTGCTTGGTTGGGAAACCCAAGAACCGTTGGTTACACGTTGTTTTCGCGGTGGATGCGGTCTAGTCATGCAAAAGAGTCAAGGTTAGCTAGTATCTGTCTATGGTTTAATTTTATTTTAATTTTTTTACAAACGACCCATTGGCTTTCGTGTCGGAGATATCTAGATATCAATCGATGGAAAATATTTAGTCACGCTCCAGTGCTCCACTTATTGCGTCTCGATTAAATGTATAATTTTGGACTTAATAAGTGTGTCTCTTAAGCGTATAATGAAACTCTTTTTGAAGATACCTTCTTCATAACGTAGTATTTCAATTGTTTTTGAGCCAAAACAAAATCTTAGTTGAATCCACTCTAGAAACCGTATTTAAGCTAATTTTGTCAGCTCGAGAAAATAATACGACTTTGAGTTCACTCAGAATTCATGATTTGGTATTTGTTACGTTTGAAGATACCTAGTTATTCGTTAGTCCAGTGGATGCAGATGGGTCTTAAGCAGGGGAGGCGTGGTTAAAAATTTTGTGTTGAGAAATAAGAAGACCATGATTTGACCTTCTGCAATCTGGACATCTTTATCTGAGAACCGGCATGCAGCATGCAGCACACGCTTGCCCCGAGAGAAGCTTCATTGGATGTAGTGTTATGCGCGGCTGTTTAACAATGGTTGTTTTCTTCATTACCCCGTGATCCGTGGTGCAAAACGTTGTTATATGTCATTTGTGTTTGTCGTGGTTTTAAAGGCGATGGTCCAAATGGGGCCACCCAACGAGCCAATGTTGATATGTTTTATTAATGTAGACCCTGCCTATGAAAACCACAACTTATGTAGTTTACTCATAATTTAAAAACTCTAAACATTTCTAGAGTCAGACTCCATTTTACGGTTCATAAAATCAACTTCATTGTTGACTTGATTTATTTACTTGCTCCACAAGTCTTATCATCAAAATTATCAGAATATATTATTTTTCTTTAATAATAACTAAATTAATATTTTGAAATAATGTAAAATATGTATTTATTAATTTTAAGTATCAAAAGAGCAATATATACTAATTTTATATAACTCTTTACTTACATAATTAAAGATTTAATATCAATTGACTCCAAATCAACTTGGAGTCTAGAACATCTTAAATCCGGTGTACTCTCCACCGAACATAGGCCGCCCTCTTGACGTCTCAAAATGAAAAAAAATCACTACCAATGTATGCATGAAATTCATACCTTTATAAGAGACTACATAGATATCTTGATAAATGATAATATTCAAAATCACTTAAATGACGATAACGTATAGAAAATTTTAAAATAAAATATAAAGAGTTCCCCCTAAAAGTTTAATAAGGGCAAACCTATTAAAATTGCAATATATATATATATATATATATATATATATATATATAAACCTCACAATATACAAAATTCTTCATTTCATAACATACTAAATTTATATTAATAAAATCTTTTACATAAATTGGATCTTGACCCATTTGTTGGATTATATGTCATATTATTCTTAGTTGTTATATCCATCTCATAATATTATTGTCATTTTATCACGAAACATTATATTATAAACTAATACATCATAATCAAGATGGTCCAAACATATTGCGCTAGGTTTGTGTGTGCACATAAGAACCACTTCTCCTTTGTCAATGCCAGCATATTATACTCATGTTCCTCAACTATGTAAATAATAGAAAAATGTTACTAAAAATTATCACTAGTCCGGAAATAACTAAACATCAAACATGTAAATAGGCGATGACTCTCATGTAAAAGAAATACATCATATACTTCCACTGAATTTCCATAAAGGCAACTACTAAGGAGCCACCTAGTTGTAGACTGGATAGCGTCTTAAATTGATTGGTGTTGTGTCATTCTTTACAGTTGCCTCTCTCAGTATTTTCTCATTTTAAAATCCCACTCTCAGGAAAATCGGTATCATAAGCCCTCTCCAATCCTCTATATTTTTCCTGGCCTAGATCATAGAGGATGAATACTCTGAGGGAGTTACCTTTAGTACCATCTGATACCATACATTCATACATGCATTCTACATAACATTACCCATATTCTCCACATCCTTTTGGGTGGGAGGAAGTTCAAGATGCGGAGTTGTCATGATTCGTTAGCAACGGAAAAGCCCTCTCACTAATCCAGAGCCCGCTTTGACTTACACATTCACCCTCTCACGGCATGTGTAAGTCAGTTTCGTCAATCTCTTTTCTCATAAGAAAATACGATAAAAATTATATTATACAGCAAGGAAGGGAATTACATAAATAGGTCCAACAACAACTTGCTTCAGATTTGAGTTCGAAAATTGCTAGAGCAATCTCATCCTTGATGGTACTTAATTCCTGAAAATATAACGTTTAAATGGCTCGTATTAAGTGGGATCTTATAAAACAACCACTTAACACATAATGTAATTTGAAAAACAAAACAACGATAGAGTAGAGCAACAAATTAAGGACGGGTCCTAACAGACCTTGTAGAAGGTCTGAACGGGCTCTCACACCTAGAAGGCGAGCTCCTACTCTCTACCTACACAACCAAAGCTACACACTGACACCCATACTACCATATGATGCATGTATAAAATGGATGTATGTGAATAAATACAAGATCATGAATACTAAAACACTAACATCAATATAGGACTATCAATAAATGAGTTAAATAAACAATTACCAATTTAAAACCTTCCTATCATTATTTTTAACTAGGTGACTACGTCACATATAAATCCCATTCTAAATTAACTTTCTAATCAAATTGATAATTAACTTGCTCAATTATATAATTAGTACACAACACCATTTTAAACATTAATATCACATTGAATTTCCTAATCAAATAACTTAAATTATCATTAATTATTATCAATTTTTAACTACATAAAGAAATTTATTAATCACAAATAATTATCACACAATTTCAAAATTAGCATATTAATAAAAACATGAACAATTCATAAAACTATGGATGATATGAATAATGAACAAAATGAATTAAAAATCTAAAATTTGAGAACCGATGTGCATAGCGATTACTGCGGCGGTTGCGGTTGCCAATGATTGTCGAGAGGTGGTAGTTGTGGCTGGAAATCTGCCAACAAGGAGAATGGAGGCGAGGAAGGGCTAGGGCTAGGGTAGGAGGCAGCTGGGTGGCATCGGTGGCGGTGACTACTACTACTAGCAGCGGCTGGGAAGATAGGATGAAGGGTAAGCATGTAGAGGAAGGGAACGGGAAAATTAAGGGAAGGGAAGAAGAGATCAGTTGGGGGGTGACTGGTCAGAGGGTGGTGAGGCGGTGGCAGCACGCCGATAGTGGAGACTAGAAGCAGTGAGGGGCAGCGTCGAATTAGGATAGGAGGAAGAGAAGAAGGTGGAGGAAGAAGGGTAGATGAGGGGAAAGGCCAGGTGACACGGAGGTGGACGGCAACGGTGCTGCGGGCAGCGGTGTGGTTCTCAGTGGCAGTGGCTATCGGAAAAGGGGAGGGAAGGTAGTTGGTCAAATGGTGAGGACAAAATGAGGGAGTTTTCGGGTTAGGGGAGAGTTCCTTTTTTCCACTCGGCTAGGTCAAACCTATTAGGTACAAAATGTGTCCTAAAAGCTCCTTATAAGCTTTCTAAGGGCTGCTAAGTCGAGTCAAGCATGTCATGAACACGAGTGAAAAATAAAAATTGAAATAGAATAAATTTGACATCTATTGAATGGCAAGTTCTTAAGGCTACCAACCTAACTAAAAATCCTAACCATCGCATCCTAAGAAAGTCAACGACCTAAATCCAATTTCTATTATCCACTAAACAAAATAAAATAATTATTGCATACTCTTATATATACTAACAACTCAGTTTGGTATTGCGTATCTGACGTTATCATCATATACATGAGAGTATACTTAACTGTTATAGCACAAGCGCATGGTCGGCCTCAGCCCCGTGCACGTGTTCTAAAAGCTAAATCAACCCGAATAAATTGTTGAACCGACCAGTTAGTGACTCTGAAACCCTGACTTTAGTCGCAAGTTTTGCAATCTTGCTTCCGTATAAAGATTTTGTCCTAATATTTTAAATCAAGGCGGCTTCAATCACAATGAAGCATATCTATGATGATGGCTTTCTCCTCTAATGCCTCAACAACTATGGTTGCATACATCCTAGCTAGCTGCTACTCCATAGAAGTAGTGAGTACTGATGGTGGTGCTAACTATAACACCCCAAATCCGGTTCACGCTCGTGAACCGAACTGGCATGTTACGGGCCCCGGTTAGGTCGGCTAACTCGAACCCAACTCGTACGGATCTAATTTCAGCGTCTTAAAATGAAGATATGACTTGCCATATATGCATGAATGGATAAAACCCTAACAGAATACTACATGGATGACAAGCAATTTGAATCGCACATCAATACCATTACGATTAAATTAATGAAAATTCTAAAATATAACGGACTGAGTTTCCCCTAAAAAAATGACATTAGGGGCCACCCTGTCAAATATACATATGCAAATATATATATCTATATATCAAACAGCTTCATTCATACAAAATCTAGCATACTGTAAACTCTTTCTGAAACTTGGGTCTCAGCCCGTCTGTGCAATCTATTCACGCTTCACATCATGTCATTATATCTTAGCATTCAATTATACTGTCATGCTTTTCATTTCTCACGTCAGTTCCAATAAAATCAAATCATACACAAAATATTAAACATTCAATCAAGATATATGTGTACGTGCAAAAGACTTCATTGCTCCTCCGTCCAGGCTGGCACTTCCATCTCAGAATCATCACTTACATATAGTACAAAAACCATCAGTAACGGGTATTACTGGTCCACAAAATAACTAATAACAAACTGGCTATGAGAGCAAACTCTCATATGAAAGAAAATATCATATACTCCTAGTGAACTCTCTGAAAGGCACCTATTGAGGAGCCACTGGGAATTGACTGAACTGCTGCTGTTGTTGCCTCTCTCGGCATTTTCTTTATTTTCTGGTCTCAAATCCTAAGCCCTTTCCTTACCTCCATATTTCTCCTGCCCTTGAGCATGAAGGTCGAGTACTCTCAGGAAGTCGCCTTCAGTACCCTTTGAACGACAAATCATGACATGCGTTGTACTAAACAGTACCCATAAACCTCCACGTTCACCGGGTATGAGGAACTCAAACACGGAGTTGTCAGGATCCCTCGGGAATGGAACAGTCCGTTAGCACTAATCCAAAGCCCACTTTGACTGTCACGACATCCTCTGCATGGTACGTGCAATCGATTTCTCCATCTCTCGTCTCATTGAAAACTCGATAAAAATATATATAGGCCTGGGAAGGGATTTATAACATAGGCCCGAAGGCAACTTGCTGTGGATCTTATTTTCGAAATCATTCTCGAGGGATCTCATCCTCGAGAGTTATTAATCCGGAAAATAGTTTGGCTAAATGACCTGAGTTAAGTGGGATCCGATAAAATGCCACTTAACTTGTCTTACAAGTCAAAATCAAATATACAATAGAAAGGGCGTAAAACAGAAATAAGTCCTAACGGACCTGGTAGAAGCTCCAAGTGAGTCATCGCGCCTAGGCGGCGAGCTCCTACTCTGTACCTACACATCAGAGCTAAATACTAACGCCCGATAACTAAATGATGCATCAAACTCATGAACATCGCACACAATGCAAATCATCATCAACTAAGCAAATCAACAATCATCCATGCATATAATTCTAAGTCATCCTATTCATACAAATTTTACTGTGTTTTTCTAAATTACCTCATTAGTCACTTAGTCTTCATCATTCTTAATGACATCCTATAACTCATTGTTTCATTCACATTTAGGCATTTATCATATCAATTACTCAACCCTGGTATGTTGTCTAACAATCATCAATTCTAACTAATAAACTTGGGGGTAATTATACCTCATGTCGTCAATAATCAGTGACGGCTAGGGTTTCGTCATACGTGCGTCTCGAACCTTGAATTCAGCATTCAACAGCATCCGAATCTCGATCAGGTTCGACTAGATGAACTTGGCGGAAGATCCAAAAAATTCCAGCGAATTCCAATAATTCTGGTTTTCCGGCGAGTTCCAGTGGTTTTCCGATGGGTTCAATGGTTTTCGGCCACTTTCCGGTGGTTTTCCAATGACAATCACCGGCGGTGTCTACTAGCTGGATAAGGGTCGTATAGGGTACCATCGGAATCAGCTCGGCGAGCTAGACACATCTGTGGCATCAGTGTGGCTGATGGAGGCGGCGGTGGCTCGTCGGA
>JAVDBV010049482.1:0-11463 GCA_032619315.1 Piper longum
TTTTTTTTTTTTTTTTTTGCAGCTATTGATGCTTTGAAGATGGAGGTGGAGGAGGAGGGAGGTGGGAAGAAGAAGGGTGGCGGTGGTGGTGAGGAGGAGAAGATGAGCTGGTTGGTTTCGGCGCAGTTGTGGAGTGATGGTGATCGGAGCAGTAGCAGGGAGAGCAAGCTAGCTGCTGCTGTTGCTGCGTCAGAGGTCAAGCAGGTGGGATGGATTGATCAAAATCTGTTCCAAAAATGCAATCTTTTTTTTTTTAAATTTACTCTGGTCTGTATTCTGAATCTTCTGCTGTAGATAGCTGGGAATGGAGCTCTCACCCCGTTCAAGGTCTGCTCTGCTTTTCCTGTTGTGGAGAGGAAGGTGCTGCCGACGTTGCCGGACTTGTCACTCCGAACTCCGTTGGAGAGTGGGAGTGGGAGTGAGGAGTCTGGTTCAAGCACGAGGAGTGAGACCGGAACAAACAACAACAACGACCAGTACTGCTCCACCTCCTCAACGGCGAACCTGGTGGCGCCGCCGGCGACGTCGGCGAGGAAGCCGCGGCGGTCCTGGTCGCCGGACTTGCACCGGCAGTTCGTCACTGCGCTAGAGCAGCTCGGTGGTCCGCATGGTAAGTTGAGAGATGATTGCTCCGATATACGATTGAATATGAGGTGAAGTCTGACTGAAGCTACTTAAAAATTGATCTGCCATTGTCTTCAATTGAAATGTTCTTTAAGGTTCTGTCAGAAAGTTGGGTCGATTCGTGTTTGTTTGCATCTCTGTACATTGACAAGATTTATGAACATAACATAATATGAATCTTGTTAAGAGCAGAAGCAAAACATTCAAAAAGCTATGAAAAATATGCAGCAAATGACTCTATTTTGATGGGAAATTTAAGAATGTACGCTAATGTTGCCAATCTCGTCTTCTTTCCCAAACAGTGGCCACGCCGAAGCAGATAAGAGATGTGATGCAAGTTGAAGGACTGACAAACGACGAAGTGAAGAGTCATCTACAGGTGGGCTCGAAACTAGTTCTCGAGTATTTCTTCTTTTCATCAAGCTATATATAAATTCTTAAGCAGTGACGTGTTTCGACTAACAGATGCATTCTTTTTTATTGCAGAAGTACCGGTTGCATGCCAAACGAGCTTCTACAACAAGATCAAACTCCAACCAGCCAGTGGTTCTACTTGGAGGAGTGTGGCCTTCTCGTGAACCTTTCAGGTTTTCAAAGACTAGTGCCTCCCAGTCGGGATCACCACAAAGTCCGTTCCAAATTGCCACAGCTGGCCGAGCAATCTCCAACACTGCTGGAGATAGTGGGGAGGAAGAAGAGGGGAAATCAGAGAGCTATAAGTGGAAGGGGCATCTTAGCAAACATGGAGAAGATGAAACAGAGTAGAAATGGTGAATTTTGTTGAGAAATGAGTGAGTGCATAGAGTTTTGCAGATACTATTTACATGACCAAGTTAAAGAATGCAAGAATGCAGGTTGAGGTTCACTGGAGGGGATGTGACCAGGTGCAATAATTAAATGATGGGATTTTTCCCTGCGAAAATTTTGCATGTTATATAAGAAATAATAGTCTAAGTTCTGATATACACCGTTGTTTTTTTTTTTTGTTTTTGCTCTTTGTTTGGAGGGGATGTTTTGTACCATCTGCGGGAATCTAATGTCACTCAAACATAGTTTTTTTTGTAATGTTCTTGAGCCTACAAAAACTTGTTTCTGCATATGAATTTCAGCTTCAAATCTTCATTTTCTTTTCAAATGTTTTGTCTTCGTATTTATCTTGATTCATCATTTTCAAAACTATACATAGAAAAAATCTTTGACAATTTCAGTCCCACTATCATTGTTGTATTACTGATAACTTTAACTTTATTTACTTGTTTCCTTCATGCCCATTTAATCTGTTCTTATAATCTTTTAAAATTCTGTTATTGTTCTTTCCCATCAGTTACACTTCCAATTATCAGGGTATTAAATAAAATGCTGCCATAAATAGTAAAATGCTCTGTCTTGTTTCAAGTAATCAGAAAAACAAAAGTAATCAGGAAAACTCATCTTATCATCTTCACTCTTGTTTTATCTGTTTCATGCCTGCTTGCTGATGCTACAAGTTTTGACATGATCAATTCTAAAAAAGCTTCCATGGATGTTTGAAAGGGAAAATTATCCGGCGAGGGAAGAAGAGAGTAAAAAATGTATTACCTAATTCCCTAGCTTTCCACTATTCACGAGCCTTGAACACTCGTTTTTAATGGCAATTCCTGAATCTCATGTAAAATCATAAGAAATCAATAGTTGAGAAAGAAACAAAATTTTTAGGCATGCAACACCCTCGTCCTTCCCTTAAGTTGCACGCTTGGCAACTGAAAATTAAGAGAAAATCTGTTGGAAAGGCTGTTTAACCCACTCTCTCCTTTTGTCGAACCTTATGTTGCCTAATTATAATTCCGCTTACTTATATTAAGTTAGTCATTCTGCCTTTCGGCCAAATCCCACAAACACTTTCTCAATAAATTAGATAAAATGAATTCATTTTCTTCTGTTTGGTTGATAACAAAAGAAACTTACAGTTGATTTCTTCTCTTTTAAGATATTGTTATTATAAATATAATGACATGCGTCGAAAAAAAAATTACCCAAAACAAAGAAAATAGAATATATCTGAAAATATGATGTAAATACGAGTATTATTGTGATTAAACTGAAACAAACCAACAAGACTCAAAAACAAACCAAAGATGCACGTACTAACAGTGGATAGACATTATCTTCCACTTGGAGGAAGCCTCGTGTTTCTTCTCTCCGAAGTCTCCATCGTCCAGGACAGAAATGTCACCTTCAAAGAACGGAGAAAAGGATAAAGTTGTGAATCTCTTGAGCAAAGATATATTGATCCCACATAAACAGTTCTATAATTATATACAAGTGTAGCAGATAAATACTCTGAAAATGATGGATACCCATTACTTTGCTCAAATGATAAACCTCTCCTTTGTATTTAACAATCAAGAATTTTATCACCTTCGAGCACGTGGATACGAGAACAACGCAAGCATACGCATTGACCTCTCACTTGCATCAAAGGAAATAAAAGTTTCATCAACCTCAGCAATGTTGAGTAGCTAATCAATTATTCCACGAACTGCCCATTTCAAATGGTTATCGTCAGATTGTTAAAATCTCGTCTGCAGTTTTGTTTCTTTGCGCCTCTTCAAGAGGACATAGAGACATTGAACCTTACTTCACAGAAGCGTCCACCTCCAGCCAATCAAGCAAGAAGTGTTTCTGCTAATGTTGGTACTTTGGCGACGTCAGAAAAGAAAAAAAAAAGTCACAAGCACTTTAAAGCTTCCGTTCTGAAAATAATACATTTCATGAATATCAATTTGAACTAGGTAGATTCTAATAGTGTACATCCAACATACTGCAAGAAACTTGATAGTGATGTAGTTAATTACAACCATCTGACACTTAAATACTATAATCTCTCAGATCAATGGATTTTCAAACAGTAGGTTAAAAAACGTAATCAAAACACTTAGGTGCGGGCAACAAGAGAGAAATTACACTTACTGCTAGTAAGACAGACATCCTGCATAAGTCTCTGTTTTACGATAATGTAAGTTCCAATCTGACTAACGATTGAGTATCATATTTTCTGTCATCTAAACCACATATATGCATAGCAACAATCCACCATATTCCTGCAAGAAGTCCTGCATATTAAGCTTCAACTTGCTGCGTGAGAATACATGGTAGCCAACCAGGCAAGCATCCACCGAAACATTGAAATCATTTGTAGACATCGATCGCAGACCACCTTTAAAACATTGTATCCTTGACATCAGATAATTTTGGGTACCCTTCATACTCCAATCGCAATCTTAAAGTTGCTGTAACAACTCGGAATTTCAGCCTCAAAGCATTCATAAGATCTTGAATGCTATCGTTTTCTGGATCTAATAGTGGATACTTATCAACCAATTCTTCAATCTGCTTGATGTTCTTTTGTACTCTTGCTGAGAAAGCAGTAGCATCCATTGCAATGGCCGAAATCCAAACATTGATGCAGCCCCGGTAAAAACCCAGTTCTTCTCCAATTTCAAAACCGTGCTTCAGCCCCACTTCTCTCCCTTCCTGCTTGCCAAGCTCCATCCCATCCTCATAACCATCTCTATATCCCTCATCAAAATGAGTTTCCTCTAAGTTAAGGGAAGAATCAAATATGTCAACAATATTGGATGATTCGCTGTCCATAAATAATGCCCAACAAGATGCTTGCAGAAAGACAACCAAACTTTATCTTAACAATAGGACCTCTTAATGACTATACTGAAATCTTACTGCCTGCAAATATAAGAGCAAAATAAGAAATATAGTCAACAGGTTTAGCGGTCAATATATATATATGAAGAAGAATAACTATAAAGCAAATCATTATTCCATGAAACATAAAGTAGAATAACATGTGCAAGTAATTTATAAGAATTGCATAAATCGATTCGGATAGGGAAGTTATGGATCACCCACACTCTTTCACCATAACTTAAACTGACGGAAAGAAAACAGCAACAAAAAATGGAGACAGCAATTAGGATGACAGTGAAATTGAGGGCTAAAAGCAGATATCATCAACAGGTCAAAAGGAGGATCATGAACTAATGAGCTGCAGCAACCAGAATAGCAAGAAGAGGGCTAAGAAAGATGAAGACAAAGGAAATAGGAGGGAGGCGACCAGCAAAAGGCAGAAAACAGGAAAAGCTATAGTCTTGCAATAAGAATACTCTAAAGAGGTTAGAAGAGTTGAGCTCATAGCTGATAGAATCAGAAGTGGACTTTGAATCTGCCAAAGTGGAATTGAACTGATTCAAGCAACAAATGGGATTGTTATAAATTGACTCCACCAGAACAATGTAAACATCCAGTGCATGCATCGAAGAATAGATGTCAAATATAATTATACAGTACTAATTATCCACAAAACTCTGCCAACGCTCTTGCATTGTCAACCCCAAGATTATGATCATTGGTGTCAGAGAGGACATTTGGCAATCAAAACTTTGTCAATTATAATTACATGGTTCTTAAGTTAGGATCCATGCCCCAACCAGTTTCGAGACAAGATGGAAGAAAAGCAAGGGAAAAAACTAGTTATCCACAAAAATAAATCTGAAAATCAATTCTTTTTTTTTTTTATCAAAGTAAAAAAGAATAATAAAACTTACAATTGTCAAACTTAAATGATCACCTGAAAAGTTCTCATTATGCAGAACTAAACATATTCAATGTGCAAGCTAAATTTTAGATTCCTGGGATGATTAATTCTTACAACAATTGAGAGAGTCCAAAACCAATGTTAAGTTTCACTTTCCAATTGGACAACCGATTTAAAGGACAGATAAATTTACAAAAAATGATTAAGAAAGGATCAGCAAAAAACGAAACTCATGCAAATGGAACACTATTCTCATTAACTTCTAGGGAGTGACTAGTGATCAACAAAATATAACAAGAAAAACCAATTTTGATAGCCTAACTCACTTAAATCAATCATAAATTCGTAATGCAAGAAAAAAAAAATTGAATTATTGAAATTACAGGAATTGACAAATGACATACTTTTCTCAATAATTACTATGTATTGTTCAAGACAATAATAACTATAAAAATAAAAATAAAATGATTGAAACCACTCGAGGAGATCATAATGCCAGCAAAATAGGCAAAGAATTATTATGATTGCCTGAAATTAGAGAACTAAAATTTTCCCATAGCACGAACATTTTTCTTTTTTGGGGTGCAATAAAAGCAATCCTCTATCTGATCAGTAAAAAGCTTAAGATCATAGTGGATTGTCCAAAATGAAGATTACCAACAACAAATTCCAAAAATTTCAAGCTAAATACAGAAATAAGTAATTAGTAACTTGTGTTAAAAAATATAGCAACAAAAAAAAATTCAATTGTATTGAAAAACTTGTTTACCCATAAACAACGGAACTGATTCTGCGGACACTATCCTGTACGTTTCTGTAAAAAATTTTGCAGACACGGACACGAAATATTCTGCTGACACAGACATCATTTTATTTAAAACTCAGTTATGCAGCGCACCAAGTAGACATTCAAACTCCTGACTTGGTAAAAAAATTATACTTATTTTACTAAATATTTAGAGAAGTAATCTTCACATCTTCCTTCCGATGAGGCAGAGGAAAAATTACAAACCAAGCTCCATCAAACCTGCAGATAGTGGTAACGAAACAGGATTCCCAGTCAACATCAAATCCCAAACCAGCCAAACTCTATAACATATCACTTGAGTAAAAAACACACAACCATATGCATAGCATAGCAGAGAGTGGATTTGCACGACAATATTTTTCTCTAATAAGCTAGAAGGCACGACTGAAATCAATCATTGGAAACATTTCAATGTGCATAATACATACATGTAAACAAATAAAGCAGTTAATTAGCATAGATGATAAAATCCAAGAAAGAGCATATAAAAACCGCAATCATTCCTCGTACGTAGCAGCACAAGCTCGCCCTTTTGCATAAAAGAGGCATCAAACGATGTCACAAAGGCAAGATCAAACAAACCAGAAAGCAAAGTCCAGGCCGCGACCCACCTCCTAGACGATCACGGCGTCAGAGCCGGTCCCCTTCTTCCCTTGCTGGGTGTACAGACGTACCACAGAGCTGGAGCCGTGGGCAAACAATTGACCTGGGAACGAACTGAAGACCACGCTGCCCCGACCACCCCCGCCGTCGCCGCTGCCGCCTTCTTCCTCCCCCGACCACTCCACCCCCTCGACACTGCCCGAGCGAGTCCGACCTCCGCAAGCGCCGCCCCGCCGCCACCGCTGAAGGACATCATCAGAGGACAAGTGGGTCGGACTTTCGGGCATTTCCCCCAGTGTCCATTTTCTTTTCTTGCGGACAATGTTTTGATGCCCGCAAAAATGCCGTTGCCACACGGACAGTCCGTATTTAAAATACGAACACAGCGACGCGGATACGGTCAATAATTAATAAGTGGTTAAATATTAATAATATAATTTTGATAATATTTTAATTCAATGATGTGATGAATTCGAATATATTTTAATATTATTTTTTAAACCTATTATTTTATTAATTAACTATAAATATAAATATAAATATATAAACTATAACGAGCATAACCAGTTAAATATTGATAATTTAATAAAAATAGTTTAATGGCACGAAAAATTCGGACACATCATTAAGAAAAAATACACTTTAGTATTATATTATTTAAAATAAAAATTAATTAGCCCCTTAATACGACTTGTTAACTTGACGAGAAGAAAACTTTTACAATTAATGCATGTTTTTATGATTTTAAGCTTTCGAACGAACAAACCGAACCAATCTATAAATTTAAATTGAAAATTCGGTTCATTCGGTTCGGACCCGAATGCTCTTCCCCTAACTCGAGTTGCAAGCGGCGACCGAAAACCCCAGAACTTCAAGAAACCTCGCTCCCCTCTTTCGCCTCCCTCCTCGGCGGCGGCGGCGGCAGCGGCGGCAGCGGCAACGACGAAATGATGCTGAGACGGTGTTGTGCGAAGGCCGTGCGGTCATTCTCGTCGTATTCTTCTTCGTCTTCGTCCTCCCCCTCGACGCACTACCACACCATCCAAGCGGTGCCGAGGGAGGTGGTCGGGCCGAGGGCGGCGGCCAAGGAGAGGTCCCATGGCCGCATCCCCTCGGTGGTCTTCGCCCGTGGTGAGGCAGGAGGTGACGGAGCCGCCCGGCCGGTTTCGAGGAAGCAGCTGCTGACCACGGAGAGGAAGCAGATACATTCGCTGTTGAAGGACATCAGCCACGAGTCCTTCTGCTGTACTGCTTTCCAGCTTCAGATCCGTGCCGGCGCCGGGTCTTCTTGCCTGCTTGACTCTGGCTGGGTTCTACCCGTAAAGGTCCTTCCTTTTTTTACTTGTAGCTTATTTTTGGTTGGTAGCTGGTTTGATTCCTTAGTTGCTGAGCTGTTTGTGATTTTGTAACGTGGTTGTTGTGATGATTGATTTAGCTGTGCTAAGTTGTCCTCCGGTTATTAGTTTTGGTGATATGTGGTTATTAGGATTGAGGAGTTTTCCTAATAGGAATTGGGAGCCCCTTATGCTGAAAATAGCATGTAATGTATTGATTTCCTAATGAAGCATGGAGAGAAAAAATAGGTGGTTAAGGGTTCCGGAGCATTCCCTGGATTAGCTATTGCTCCACCCATGATCATAGTACCGAGTATTTCCTGATGAGATCTAATATGATCATATTTATAAGCATCTCTTGTAAAATATGAGCAACAACAAACTCCTCCAGGGGGCCCAAGCCTCCGTTTCTCCTATGCTTTGCCCCCCTTGCTTCGCCATTCCCCTAAGGCGTTATTGTGTACTGAGTTAATGGCTGGTTGTGTTCCTTGATTTGCATTTTGAGTTAGTGACAGCTTGTTTTCCAAATCATGTGAATTGGATATACGTACAACTGTTTACTGTTAGTGATTAATCTACTTTTTAATAGTCTTGATGATATTGGATTTGCGCGAATTTGGTTTGGAAGATGAAGATTAAGAGGATGAAAGATTGGGGATGAGAATGTATTCATGAACATGTGTTTTGCTTGTGGGACATGGTCATATCTTGTACGTTGTAAAGGTTATCGTCCTATCTAAGACACAGTTACATGATTTAAACTCCTATTGTCATCCATGTTTTCTACTGATTTATAGACTGCTTGTTATCTTTGATTTATCCTTTAGAGTTACTGGCAGCTTGTCGTCCAAATTACGAGAAGTCACTAATTGTACAACTATTTACTGATTGTTGGGGATTAATTTACTTTCTTATATTTTTTATAATATGGGATATGCACAAATTTAGTTTGTAAGATGAAGATTTGAGGATTGAGGATTGAGGATGAGGATGAGCAAGCTTTTTATAATGGAATATGTTGATTTCCAATACTTTTATAAACTTTATTTATGGACAGATTGTCACCTAACTAGGGCACGATGGCCTCCTAGTCATCCATGATCCTACCTTAGAGTAGTGGCAGGCATGCCTGTATGAATTTTTGTTTTCATATTTCAAGAATTAGCTTTCTTTTCAACTATTTACAGATAAACTTGTATCAGTGTTTCATGTCATGTTATGTGGTAACAGAAAAAATCAATGGATCATGTGTGGTACTTAACTTTACTCATATTTTGCTACTTAGTTTTTTTTTGCTTAACATTACTCTTATTTTTCTACTTAGTTTTTTTTGCTATGATTGACTTCATTTCTATGTTCTCTTATTGGTAGCCTTTTTTTGGAAGCCTTTCTTCACATTTTCCAAATATGTTTAAACAAAAATTCTTGACTTCTTTAGAGTTTTTTTTTTTGTTTTGATGATTGTCTCTTGTTTTCAGTTATTTACTGGTTATTAATTGTGATGATATGAATCATGATCACGTCATGTGTATCATATTACTTGGATATGGACACCTCTTGTCTTTTTAGTATTGATTGTGTTTATGTTATGATCCCCAAATAACTTGAGCTTGTTGTTTGAAATTTTACAATTTTACTGAATTTTTTCATCTTTTTTCAAATCATAACTGTTGAATCTGAAGATTTCTCTTCCCTTTGACATTTTCAGGTTCACAAGGACTCAGAAACGGGGGAGATTCTCAATTTGATTTTCACCTGGGTGGATCAGAACTCTGAGTTACCACTTAATATACCTCTTGTCTTCAAAGGGGAGGACCTTTCTCCTGGTATTAAGAAAGGTACTTTTACATACAATGGTGAACAACTTTTAAATTCATCAGGTGTCTGAAAACTCTTATGAGAGGTTTATATCTTACCCTAAGACGTTTATACCTTTGTTTTATTCTATTCCACCAATATGATTGAGGGGATATGGTTTGATTAGAGTCGTCTAAGCGTGCAGATAAACATGGCTAAACAGCAGGCACAATCTTTTTTTCCCTTGTTAACCTGTAATGCTTGTGTATGTGTTTTCCATGGCTCCCAAATGTAGGTGTCTGTTATGTGTCACACATTGTCATTTATCATTTATCAGTAGATAGGAACGTAGAGATATTTCCATTTTAATAAAACACAGAGCAGAGAGTGTAGCATTAAAATTTTCAGATAGAACACTAGATTTTGATCAATGGATTGAATCAAGACTAAGAAGTGCATATTAGGATACTATGTTGGCTGTCTGGCAAATGAATATAAAAATCAGCAACAATCAAAATATTTTTGTGCATTCACTTTGATGAGCTTTTTACACTTTCTATTCTAAGTACTTTATAGATGGATTGTCTCTGTCTACAGTTCAGGTAATTGAAAATCAAGATACCAGGAGCATTACTATAGTTTTTAGAATATCATTTCTATGGTTTCAATTATCGTTGATGGTGGCATGATGTGTACATCTTGGACTTGAAATACTGCAAGCATATGCATTAACAAAAACTTACATTCACTGTATAAACTGAGTGTGTTGTTAGGATATGGACTCATGGCGTGATGCCAATTGTAGAGAATTTTGGTTTCATTAACCTTAAAAAACGGATCACACTTGACTATCAATAAGAAAAGAACACAGGACATATTTTTTATCTTTTATTATTGTTATAATCAATAGAATTTTGCTCAAACAGCATATACTTATGAAATTGGAAGGAAGGGTTAAGAAAAAATAGGCAAAATTGCAGAATGGTGGATGTAGAGTGACACTGTAAAATATGTGATAAAGAACTAAATGAGAGGGTAGCATGGAGGGGTAGGATGTCATGCTATTATGCCTTTGACAATCTATATCTTTGAGTCAACACTGATGAACAGATTGAACTATCTATGTGGCTGAGAGCCCAACTATTATCAGGGGTGAACTTGCTTTGGAAAAAAATGAATGAGAAGGTTACAGTTTTAAGGATGGAGTGCTGATTAGTCAAATATATGAAGATATTTCTACTTTTATTTTGTCTTTCCATCATTCTTTGATTTTTTTTGTTTACAAGAGAAAAGACAAGGTAAACTCTAGTGCATGCGGCTCCATATATGTAGGGATTAGCATTCAGTCGGTTAGACCAAACCGAAATATACTGGCCCATATTCATCATTGCCCCATGGGCATTTTGTTGTGCTGGATTTTTCACTCCCTCACGTCACAATTCATAACCATCTATCCCTCTTCTATTCTCCTCCATCTTAGTCCTAACTAATCAGATGGCAGAAGTTGAGAAAGATGATCAGAAGGTTGAAAAGCTAATCTGCATCCAGTGCATTGATCTCCTGACTTATGACACTGAGAGGGATTTGATAAAGCATTATAAAGGATGTACAAGAAAATATATTTCAGCAAAAGGCAAAAAAAAAAAATGTACTAGTTGCAAAAATTACTTCAAAAGTGAAGCTGAGAAGACCAATGCATATATATA
>JAVDBV010049484.1:0-19250 GCA_032619315.1 Piper longum
AAGAAAGTAGATTAAATGAAAATTATAATTTAAACATTAAAATAAGGAAAATGATAAATAAAGTAGAAAAAGACAAATAGCTCTTAGGTCAACCTTCAATTCATCGAACCTAGAAAATTATAATAGATAAGTCTTATTTATAATTTCAAGACTCACAAAACTCAAACTTGACAAAATGTTAAAAATACACCAACTAATAATTCTGAAAATTAGAGATATATACGAATGAAATACATCATCCTATTATAAATTTACAAGATAAAATATACGTAGATGCACTGCATCACAAAATTGAATGGACAAAATAGTTGTAGAATTGAAGTCACCTGCACAATATCCCCAATGTTGACAATGATGGTGCCTTCTTAAGGGGTAACTTCTATATACTCCCCATCTTTCAACACGTCCAACCCACCAACGTCGTCTTGAAACAAGAAAGTCACGAAATGTGAATCTTGGTGAGCATAGACACAAGGTTTTATGAAAACCAATCATGCGGTCTGTGCTTCTATTGTTTCTATACTCCTTGACAAATCCTTGTGGAAGGCCCATGCAGTCGTTCAAGATGTCTTCTACAAAATTTTGCCATTTCAATATGTAGAAAAAAAATTATTCGCATATTCTCCTGCATATATCAGCATGTATGCATGAGACAATTGGTCAGTAAATAAAAAGTAAATAAGTTATACTTCATTACATGCCTTAGTAATTGTTGTGAACACTAGATAATTTTCACTGAATATAATTAGTTCATTTTGAGAATTATAACCTAGATGACTTCCGTGAAAACAATTGTACTAAAAAATCACCCCAAAATAAAATTCTCAGAAAAGTATGGTGGGATACACTAGTCCACTTAAAAACCAACTCCTGACATAATTTTATCAAGACTAGTAATTTAAATAACATAATAATTAACAACAACTATACCCGACAATAGCTATTAAATAGACAAGAAAAAGAAAAGAACAAGACACTAGAATTTAACATGATTTGGCTAATGCCTACGTCCTCGGACACTACTAAAATAAGATTTCACTAATAAAAGAATATTACAAAGAGAGAAAAAATTACCAAGGGAAAAAGGATGGTAATTTGGGATGATTTTAAACTCAATGGGGATGAGCCCTATTTATAGGGAGAGAACTCCTCCCAACTTTCTCAAAATCCCAATGTGTGATTTTGACAATACCATAAACAATTCTTCATCTTGACAAAATCCCATATAATTATCTCATAAAACCAACTTTCAGTAGTATCTGTAAACTCCACCTTTCAATTTGTAACAATATTGACCAAGTCTAAACAATGTTTGAACTTGACTGCAGTTACCACTTTTGTTAGCATATCAGCAGGGTTCTCAGTAGTCCAAATCTTTTTGATTATGACTCCACCTTCTTCTAGAATCTCTCATACAAAATGATATCGAACATCGATGTGCTTTGTCCTTGTATGGTAAACTTGCTTCTTTGCTACACGAACAGCATTTTGATTGTCGCAATGCACTTTGATATGCTTTTGTTTCATTCCCAGTTCACCAAGTGACCCTTGAAGCCAAATTGCCTCCTTTACAGCCTCTGTAATTGCCATGTACTCTGCCTCTGCAGTAGACAAAGCCACAGTAACTGTAAGGTGGACTTCCAACTAACTGGTATTTTTGCAAAAGTAAACACATAACCAATATTTGACTGTCGCTTGTCCAAATCACTAGCATAGTCAGAATCACAATACCCAACTACACACTGACCATCTTTATCATCCTGCTGAAATACTAATCCAACATCTAAGGTATTCAGAATATACCGTATAATCCATTTCACAGCCTGCCAATGCTCCTTTCCACGATCATGTATATACCTGCTCACAACCCTAACTGCCTGTGAAATATCGGGCCTCAAGCATACCATTGCATACATCAAGCTACCAACAACACTTGCATACGGTACTTTGTCATATATTCCCGTTTTGCATCATTCTTAGATGACATAGAAGCGCTAAGCTTGAAATGAGGAGCAAGTGGTGTTCTAACTAGTTTTGACTTCTCATTTATGCTAAAACTTTTTAGTACCTTCCTCTGATATTCTTTCTGAGAAAAACAAAGCCTCCCCAATTTCCTGTCTCTGGATATCTCCATGTTGAGAATTTATTTTTGCTTCACCAAGATACTTCATCTCAAACTCCCTATTTAATTGAGTCTTTAACTTCTCAATTTCAGTCTGACCATTGGAAGCTATCAGCATATTATCAACATAAAGAAGAAGATATATATAGGATCCATCATGTAGCATGCGCAAGTACACACAGTGTTCATATTTACTCCTTGAGTACTTCTGCCCTATCATGAACTTGTTAAATCGCTTATACCACTGCCTCGAAGATTGCTTCAATCCATATAGTGATTTGTCCAATTTACACACCATCATTTCTTTTCCATCAACTTTGAATCCATTTGGCTGTGACATATAGATTTCCTTTTCCAAGTCTCCATGTAAAAATACAGTTTTTACATCCATCAGAACTAGTTCCAAATCCAATTGTGCAACCGAATCCAATAAAATTTTGATGGAGGAATGCTTTATAACTGGAGAAAACACTTTATTATAATTAACTCCATCCGCCTGAGCATAGCCTTTAGCCACCAATCTTACTTTGAAGCGAACATTATCCTTATCAGGAAATCCATCTTTTTTCGCATATACCCATTTGTACCCAATTGCCTTCTTTCCCTTTGCAAGACTAGTTAGTTTCCATATCTGATTCTTTTAAATGAACTGCATTTCTTCCCTCATGGCAATCCTCCACTTTTCTTTTTCTTAACTTTGAACTGCTTAAAGTGTCAGGAACATCATCAGCTGCAATTGGTGATGTAAAAGAGACAATATCAGCTTAACGGGCAGGTGGTCTGATGGTTCTCTTTCCCTTCCTTTGTGCAATTGATTCATGTTGATGTGGAGGTTTTTGGGTTTGAACCTCTTCTTGATTTGGCTCTTCTTCTATTGGGGAGTATCATCTGTTTGCTTCATATTTTTAGAAGTCACATTTCTCAACAGGGTAGATTCATCAAAGGTAACATCCATGCTAAAGATTACTTTCTTTGTTCTGGACACCAAAGATGATAGCCTTTCACACCAGAGGTGATCCTCATAAATATTGCATTCTTTGCTCTTGGATCTAGCTTTGACTCCTTAACATGGTAGTATCCAGTGGAACCAAACACATGTAAGGAACTATAATCTATAGCAGGCTTCCCAGACCATTTCTCCAATGGATTTTTACCACCAATAACAGTAGATGGTAAACGATTAATAAGGTGACAAGCATATACCAAAGCCTCAATGTTACAACCCAAATCTAGTTCACCCTCGTGAACTGAACCAACATGTTACAGGCCCCGGTTAGGTCGGCTAACCCAAACCAAACCCGTGCAGATCAAATCTCAGCATCTTAAGATGAAGATACAACTTGTCATACATGGATGAATGCATAAAAACCCCAACATGGTACTACATGGATGACTTATCAAGTAATTCATACACAAACCATGATTTCAATAAAATCAAATAAAATTCCAAATTAAAATAGAGAGAGTCTCCCCTAAAAATACAATTAGAGGCCACCCTGTCATAACGATACATACAACATATATACATATATATAGCACATTAGCATTCACATATTAATCTAACCTACTGCATGCATCACTTTCTGAATCTTGGGTCTTCGCCCACCTATGTACTCTATTCATATTTCACATTGTCTCATCATGTCTCACCACTTAATCACGTCGTCATGCTTTTCATTTCCTCACATTAGTACCAATATAAATAAATCATAAATGAAATAACAAACATACAATCACCCAACATATGTGTGTGCAAAAGACTTCATTGCTCCTCTGTCCAGGCTAATACATCCATCTTATATTCGCCACCTACATATAGTACAAAAATCATCAGTAACAAATGTTTCTGGTTCAGAATATAACTAATAACAAACTGGCTATGAGTAAAACTCTCATATGAAAGAAAAATCCATTTATAATCCTCATGAACTCTCTAAAGGGCATCTATTGAGGAACTACTTGGTTGCAGACCCGTAGCATCCTGAACTAACTGAACTACTGCTATTGTTGCCTCTCTCGGCATTTTCTTACTTCATTTTCTAGTCTCAAATCCTAAGCCTTCTCCTTACCTCCATATTTCTTCGGGTCTTGAGCACGAAGGCCGAATACTCTCAGGCAGTCACCTTCAGTACCCTTTGAACTACAAGTCATGGCATGAGTTGTATTAAACAGTACTCGTAAACCTCTACACTCTCCGGGTGTGAGGAGCTCAAATACGGAGTTGTCAAAATCCCTCAAGAATGGAACAGTCCACTAGACTAATCCAGAGCCCGCTTTGATTGTCACGACACCCGCTCATGGTACGTGAAATCGATTTCTCCATCTCTTGTCTCACTGAAAACTCGATATAAATATATATAGGCATGAGAAGGGATTTAGAAAATGGGCTCGAAGGCAACTTGCGATGGATCTTGTTTTTGAAATAATTCCTGATGGATCTCATCCTCTAGGGCTATTAATCCAGAAAACAGTTCGACTAAATGACCTGAGTTATGTGGGATCCGATAAAATGTCACTTAACCCGTCCTGCAAATAATAATCAAACATACAATAAAAAGAGCATAAAAGTAGAGGTGAGTCCTAAACGGACCTGGTAGAAGCTCCAAGCGTGTCATCGCGCCTAGGCGGCGAGCTCCTACTCCGTGCCTACACATCATAACTAAATACTAATGCTCGCTAAATTATTGATGCATCAAACTCATCCTAATTATCAAACACAATGCAATCATCATCGATCAAACAAATCAAGAATCATTAGTGTATATAATTCTAAGTCATTCTATTCATACCAATTTTATTGTGTTTTTTCTAAATTACATCGTAATCAACTATCATGCTCATACTCAATTTATCTTATTAGATCACTTATCATTCCTTCACTATTAATCTCGTCATGTCACTTATCATTTCTTTCAAATTTAAGCATTTATCATATCAAACAATCAATCCTAACATGTTGTGCTAATAATAATCAACTTGAATAATCAAATTAGAGGTAATTATACCTCGCGTCATCGACAGCTAGGGTTTCGTCGTGAGTGTGTCTCGAACCTTGAATTTGGCGCTCAACAGCATCCGAAGCTAGATCGAATTTGATTGGATGAACTCAGCTGAAGATCTGGCAAATTCCATCAATCCGGTTTCCGGCGAGTTGTGGCGCCGACGTGGTTGACGGAGGCGGTGGCTCGCCGGAAAATGGAAACAATAGAGCCGCCTGTGGTGGGTGGCTAGATCCAGCCAACCATGGTGGCGATGGACTAAACTCCGGTCGGGGAAGCTCGGTGGGTGGTCAGTGACATCGAGGTGACCACTGGACGGTGACGGCGACGGTCGCCAGTGGCGGAATCGATGACGCGACCACAACGCCCCACCGTTCTATCCGCGGTGATCCAGCGTCGCAGCGGCCATATGGTGGCCGGGAGACCTTTGGGCGGCTTCGATTGGCAGTCGGGCGGCACTGGCAGCGGCGGCGGTAACCACCAAAATGGGGGCAGCGGCTAGGGTTTGGAAAGGGAAGGTGTCGATGGGGGAAAGAAAAGGGCTTAATGGCAAACTTGTAAATAAAACTTGACTCGACTCTGAGTTGAGTCAAAATAATTATTAACTCGTAATAAACTCTAAAAAAAAAAATCTGGAAAAATCCCTGAAAATAAAATAACCATCACAACATCAAAATGACATGCTCTATAATCATCAACCAACCCAAACTACCCGTAACGTGTTCTAACATGGTAAACGGCCTAAAACTATTTCTACGATCAAATTGCATAATAAAAAAAAATGTAATACATACTTTTATATATTCTGATAACTCATTCTTTTATGCTGTATTCATGACATTATCATTATATATTTGGGTATGCATAACCCCTCAGCTCATACACGCGACAGGCGTTGGCTCAATACACGTGTTCTGAAACAAACTCGACTCAAAATAGTAGTCAAACCGACCAGTACTAAAGATAGAACCCTAACTCAAATCGTGGGTTTTACACTCAGCCAAAAATTCTTTGCCCAACCCAGCATTGGATAGCATACACCAAACCTTCTCCAGCAAGGTTTTATTCATTCGCTCTGCACGATATTTTGTTGTGGTGTATGTCTAACAATGAAGTCTCTAAGAATACCTTCATCTTCATAGACCTTTTGAAGTGGATCATTTTTTAATTCACCACCATTGTCTGTACGAAAGCATTTGACTCTTCTGCCTGTTTGAGTCTCCACCATCTTTTTCCATTTCAGGAAAATTCCCAACACTTCATCCTTTGTCAACATCATATACACCCAAACTCTCTGGGAAAAATCATCAACAAGGGAAACATAATGGTGTTTACCTCCAAATGAACTTGTCTTACAAAGCCCCCACACATCTAAGTGAACGTAATCCGAAATACCCTCAGTATCATGGATTGTTGTACCAAATTTCATCCTTGTTTTCTTCCATTTGATACAATGCTCGCAAAAATCTAATTTGCAAGCCCGAGCTTCTTTTAGTAATCCTTGATCTATCAATAGTTTCAAGGATTTTTCTCCAGCATGCCCCAAGCGCATATGCCATAACCTGGTTGCTTCTAAGTCCTGATCATTTGTAGGAGTTGTTGTTGCTGTTGCCTCCCAACAAATGTACTATTCATAAAGTAATACACATTGTTTCTTCTTCGGATCCCCTTCATTATCACAGGTGCACCAGAGATGATCCTCATTATCCCATATTTCGCCCTCACTTTGAAACTTTTTTACTCTAAGGTTCAGACATAGATTAGATTCTTCATCAAATCTGATACATAATGAACACCAGTTAAGATTCTAGTTGATCCATCATGATTCCTCAAGTGAATTGAACCAACTCCATATGTGACAAAAATGGGCATTATTTGCTGTGTAGACAATTCCACCTTTTTGTTCTTTAAAATCAAAGAACCATTCTCGATTGGGCGTCATATGATGGCTACAAGCATAATCTAGCAACCATCAACTAGAATTGCTAGTTGATGCAGCGAGTGAAAGATCTGAATCTACATTATTACACTCAGCAATATTTGTAGCAGCTTTTTCCTTCTCAGGTTTGCCATTATTTTTCAGCTTGGGACAATCTTTATTCCAATGCCCTTTTTCTCGACAAAAGGCACATTTATCTCTACTTGGTCTGGACTTTGACTTTGACCTTCCCCTTTTTCCTTGATTCTGGCTTTGTGACCAGCCTCTCTCCACAACAAAAGCTTCTACTTCTACACTTATATATTTTCTTGTTTTTCTTTCTTTCTCAATTCATAACTGTACAAGGCAGCAGTTACTTCACTGAGAGACACAACAACCTTCTCGTGAAGTAGAGTAGTTTCAAGAAACTCAAATTCATGAGGAAGTGATCCCAACAACATGAGAGCTAGATCTTCGTCATTAAAATTCACGTCCACATTCATCAAATCAGTTACCAGCTGATTAAAACTAGTAATATGATCATTCAAAGAGGTACCGGGAGCATAATTGAAGCGAAACAATCTCTTTTTCATATAGAGCTTGTTCTGAATACTTTTCTTCATGAATTTCTTCTTCAGTGCCTTCCACAATTTGCTTGCAGAAGTTTCTTTAGAAAAAGCATACTTCTGCTTTCTATTCTTTCTCCTCAATATCATCTGGTTTCTTTTCTTCAATGACAATGTCTAAACCCTGTTGAAAGAAGGCATCCATAACCTCACTTTGCCACATGCCGAAATGACTGGTACCATAAAAAATCTCCATTGCAAATCTTAGATTTGTCATAGCAGTTCTTTCCAAAATTGAAGATGAAGAAGTTGTTGACTTCGATGTAGATTCTTTTGTGTTGTCTGTCATTTCTGCTTCAAAGTCTATTTAATAGCTGTCAATGTGAAATGCCAACTAGCCTAAGGAAAATTTTTTCTGATGTGGAAGATCAGCATAGGCCACAACCACAGATCATACTAAAATAAACCAAGAGCTCAAAATGGCAATTGGCCCAAGGAAAATTTTTTCTGATGTGGAAGATCAGCGTAGGCCACAACCACATAGCATACTAAAATAAACCAAGAGCTCAAAATGCCAATTGGCCCAAGGAAAAAATTTTCTGATGTGGAAGATCAGCGTAAACAACAACCACAAAGCATATTAAAATTAACCAATGGCTCTAATACCAATTGTTGTGAAAATCGGGTAATTTTCACCAAAGATAATTAGTTCACTTTGAGAACTATTACCTAGATGATTTGCGTGTAAACAATTGTATTAAAAAATCACCTCAACATAAAATTCCCAGAAAAGTGTGGTGGGACACGCCGGTCTGCTTAAAAACCAACTCGTTGACAGAATTTTATCAAGACAAGTAATTTAAATAACACAATAATTAACAACAACTATACCCGACAATAGTTATTAAATAGACAAGAAAAAAAAAGAACAAGACAACAAAACAAAATTTAATTAGGTTTGGCCAATGCTTACAACCTCGTACACTACCAAAATAATATTTCACTAATAAAAGAAATATTAGAAAGAGAGAAAGAAATACCAATAGAAGAAGGATGGTAATTTGGGATGGTTTTAAACTTAATGGGGAGGAGCCCTATTTATAGGAAGAAAACTCCTCCCAACTTTCTCAAAATCCCGATGTGGGATTTTGACAATACCATACAACACTAATAATTAAAGTTTAAAGAATTTGAGATTTAAGATCCATTTGATTGGCACGAAAAAGCTATGCCATACATACATCTAAAACAAACCGCACTTTTTAGTCATGTTCATGACTTTTTAAATATTATGAATTGTTCTATTGAATATTATTCACATGAAGAGAGAGATAACGTAAACTCTCAAAGTGAAATTTGAAAGTCTATAATATTTTTCTTTTTAAAATCTCTCTCTCTTTCATTTAATTGATGAGGGTTTAAATTAAAAAATTAGGACCTATCAATAAGATACAAGGGATAAAACGACAAGTCATGGAGTGAACTCAAATCGACGTAAAGTGGAGTGGAGTCGAATTGGAGTAATTTATACAAATTTTTAATTATGAAAATAAAAAGATATATGAATAAATAAAAATTACTGTTTTGATACTTAAAATTGATAAAAATATGATTTATATTACTTTAAAATATTAATTTAGTTAATTTAAAAGAAAAATAAGATATTTTGATAACTTTTAGTATAAGAATAGTGACATGGAGAATCAATTACTAAATCAATTAATTTTAAATAATTTATGGAATTTTGAGTCATCTGGAAAAGTTTTTGAATCATAAATGAGTTTTAAAACTATGATCACATGATGAGTGGTTAAGAGTATTTGTAATGATACAAACAAGCCTTATGAATAGACGATGAGATGAACACAATAAACCTGGGCTACAATCAAAGTAATCGTAACGTAAAAAATATAAAAATAAAAGTGATGGCTCTCGTCCTGAGTTCAAGTGGCCAGGATAGACATTGAATTGTGCCAATTGGGACTTTGAGAAGGGGGCATACAACAGGAACAACTCCTACTGGTCATGCATGGCCACGCCCGTCGATGCGATCAAGCGATGGGAGCCCCTCTTTGCTTCCACCGGACTTTCTCGTCGACTGGGTACTCAAAGATCTCCTTCGAAAGATGTAGGCATTGAGTCATCCTATGGGGGAGAATACCATGGTTTACCAATCGGAAGCATATTCAGACACTGCCTTCCTGAGCTTCTCTCTGCCACCTCCACCTTCTTCTGCTCTTCATCATCTCCACCATGAATAAAAGAGGATAGATCCACAATGGGAACGTTGTAGTCATTCGTCCTCCCTCTTGCCTAGGATGTGGAAATAGAACTTGGCTACTGTTGGAGATATTCCCTCTCACGAGAAAGTGTTCAATCATATGGAAAGTCATGAAGATATGAAGATAATCCAGGAGGTACGAGGAATTTGATGAAAATTTGTAAAATATAAGAAGAGACTCATTAGTGAGGATTCCAATGCTTAAGAAGTAGTGTTTGGAGTTGACTCTTGATTTCTAAGAAATTTTCTATATCACTAATTTATTAATATGTGATTGTACATATGTATTAGGTGTGTTTTTTCTTTGGGGAAGTTCTATAGAGTGTTCCTTTTAAAAAGAGACAGGAGAGGTTGTAGATTTAGAAAGGGACACCATTAGTAGTGCATGTGGGAGAAGAAAAAGAAATTGTTGATTGTGAGGAGAAGACATGACTTCGAGTTCTTCAGCAAGACCTAACAGTGGTTAATTTTTTTTCTATTTTTTTTCTTTGTCTACATTTGTCTATGGTTTGTAATGGGAGTAGTATTACTTACTTGGGTAGAGTATTCTACTTTTATTGGTGTGGAATTTTTCACACTTGGGTAGAATTTTCTACATGTTTTGGGTCCACATATATTGAGGAGAGTTTGGAAAAATTGTTTATTATCTCAAGTTGAAGTAGGGTCATAATCTAGGGTGTGAGGTTGATCTATTTTTTTAGGTGTATGTTATTTTCTCAATTTTTCAAGAGTTATATCTTTCAGATATTGTTATGGGTCTAATTTGGGTTAGGGGAGTTTTCTCAATTATTCGTTACTTGATTATAAGAGATTTTCTTAATCAAAATTGATCGAATAGGTTATTTTTTTTTCTAAATTGGAGGAAAGTTTTCATCCATTTTTTATCTACGTGTCTCCTATTCATCATATATATATTTTTATTTCATCTTGACAGGAATTATTTTCTAGGTTCTTTTTGTTAGAGTGTCTATTTCTCAGCAGCTAATTGGCTGATTGTTTTGGATGCAAAGGAGTCGGTGGAGGTTGACAGGAGTGTTTGGCGTTAGGATTGTGATTTACTCTTGTTGACTTTTTTTTAAACAAATGTTAAATTAAGCTTGGCAAAAAAAGGTTTTTTTTACAAAACATTATTTTATTCAAGAAAATAAAGTCATCTGCCACCAAACCAACGTTGAATTTTGTTGCTTATCAGGTGCCATGCTCTCCTATCCACATCCATTCTTAAAAAGTCTAGCACTTTGGCAGATTCCTCTTCTTGAAAAATGGAAAGGTGGACAATGCATACTTGTCAAGTATTTTAAATATGGTAATTGTTACTCTTCAAACCCCTATAAATTAAAACTGTAAATTCTGGCATTACAATAATTTTATTGACGAGCCTCTTAATATTTACTTAATTTAAAATTATTTATTATTTTTAAAAACTATTAAATTATAATTCACTTAAATTAAATTTTTAAAAAATATTAACAAAATTTAATATATTTATAATTATATTATCCAATTAAATTTTATTACTTAAAAATATGTACTTAATTTATATTTTAAAGATTTTATATATTTAGTTATTTATATATTGTTATTCATTATTAAAATAATTTAGAGTATGATTTTTTCAAAATTAAAATCATTGAAAAATCTATTTAATTATTAAAATTTTTATATTTATAGACAACTATATTTTTTGGGATCCCGCACTTGTGTGGAGAGTTGTGAGTGCCTCCATCCTTCTTGTCACTGCCATATTGTTGCCCTCATTCTTACCGCCATCTGCTGCTACTTTCCAAGTATTACGGTCACCCTTCTCCACCATGCTAGTTTGGTGTTTTTGTAGGTTCAGCGCTTGCAGCAAAGTTCACGGCTAACTCTAATCATTTTCGACCATGCGGAAACCATCAACATGAGGCCAGAACCCTGCCTTCACGTTCAAGACTTCCCTTGCCACTTTCAAATCCCGACGTTGTCAGAATTTTGTCGGATGAAGCAAGACAAGAACAAAGAGTTATCTGTCAATTCTGTATTTTGAGGCTAGCCAAGGAAGAGCAATGAAGTTGGAATTTTGCCGATGCTTGGAAGAACATCACCACACGAGATCGATTGGAAATTGGAACCAGGAGCTTTGCTACTCTGGAGTGCTGGAGTCTTTGCCTCCTTGCCCTGTTTTGTTATTGTGAAAGGTTGTTGCAAGAGATTCGTCGCTGCTTTGCCTTGCTGCAGCCATGACACCTGAGCTTGCTGGGGAAGGAGAAGGATCACCTTCCAGTCGGATTGCCTGAAAAAGAGGCCTAGTAGCTGCTGCAAATAGAAGAAAAGAAGAAGAAAGAAGCCAGAGAAGAGAACACAAGGGGTTGAGCTCCCTAGCCAGAGAAGCTGCTCCGGCGAACACCCGCCTGTGTGGAGAGTTGTGGAGTGCCTCCATCCTTCTAGCCACTGTCATATTGTTGCCCTCATTCTTGCCGCCGTTCGCTGCTACTTTCTAAGTACCACGGTCAACCTTCTCCATCGTCTACATATCCTTGCCGAAGCATGATGTTGCCGCTGCTATTTGGATCCCTCGGCATCGAGCTATGAAGCTCCTCCCCACGCCATCTGCTGCTGAGTCATCAAAGAAGGAAATCCATCCTTGCTGCTCCACCAATGTGCTGCTTCCGAGAGGATTTGCCACCAGAGTTGAAGCCAATATTTGAAGTTGTGAAGTCTCCGAGAACTTGTTGGAGGAGTCTGAAGTGAAGGGGTTGTTGCTGCTTCTAGGAGCTATCGCCACCATAAAGCCTTGCCTCTGCCTATTGAAGCCATTCCCGTCCCGGAGTAGACCAAGTCGATTCCTTACATCCTAGACCCTCGCCAGTTCTGCAAAAATGGAGAGGAACCTTACCAATTTGGTGTTTCTACAGGTTCATCACTTGCAGAAAAGTTCGCGGTCAACTCCAATCATTTCCGACTATGCCGAGACCATCAACATAAATCCAGAAACCCTTCCTCAGCACCCAAGCGTTCCCTTTGACACTTTCAAATCTCGACATCGCCAAAATTTTGTCGAAAGTTGCATACTTGAGCAAGACAAGAACAAAGAGTTCTCTATCAATTCTTTATTTTGAGGCAAGCTAAGGAAGAGCTCTGAAGTTGGAATTTCACCAATGCTTGCAGGAACATCACCATAGGAGATTGATTGGAAGACGGAAAGAGGAGCTTTGCTCCTTTGGAGTGATGGAGTCTTTGCCTCCTTGTCCTGTTCTGTTATTGTGAAAGTTTGTTGCAAGAGAGTTATCACTGCCTTGCCTTGCTTCCGCCATAACACTGTAGCTTGCTGGGGAAGGAGGACCACCTTGATATTGGATCGCCTGAAAAGGGAGACTCCTTGTCATCCTACGAGGAAAGACAGACATGCTGCTATGAAGTTATCGCCATTAAAACAGGTGAAAGCAGCAGCGAAAGATGAATTTCGTGATGGTTTTCTCACCAACATCGGTTGTTCCCGATGTTGCTGTGGTGTACATAGTGAACCCAGTGAAGCAAACTACAAACCTAAGTCGAGTCCCACCGGAGTTCGTTATTGCCATCACTGAAAAAAATTCAGTAAGAGGCCATCAAAAAAGTGAGAAGGTAGAGCAGGAAGTAGTAGTGAAAGGCCAACTTTGTGGATTTTGTTTCCAACCAACACCGGTTTTTCCCGGCTTCATTGTGGTATCCAATGAAAAGCCTGTGAAGTAATATTTAGATTTGGGTGGAGTTTTAGTGAAATTAGATGCTGCCATTGCTGGAATTTTGGAAGCAAATTGTTGATTGAAGCAAAGCAAGAACAGATAGTCCCTTGTCATTGTTTTATTTTGAGCCGAGCCAAAGAGGAGCTTTGACGTTAGAGGCTCGGCGCCACAATATCTCCGGGAAAATTCGATTTGCTGGGACCATGTACTGGTGCAAGGGAGGACGACCGTCGCTGGTGCATGTGGGGCGGAAGAAGAGGAGGAGTTCAGAAGTGGTCTGAGACTTTTTTGCTAGATCCATCTACCCCTTTGTTGACTACTTGGCTTGTCTGGTCTTACCGTGCCAAATGACTTGACCGTGACTGCATCTGGTTGATCATCTCCTGCCCGTTTTCTGCTAGACGAGGTTGCCTTTTCACAGAACCAGCCCGGTTTGGTTCCGCTCAATTTGGAAGACATAATTTGGAATTTATTTCCTTAGGACTCTCATACCTCGATTTATGCAAAATTTTGTACCTCACTTTATTCCTGCATTCCAAAAGTGACGGTATAATTTATTTCATCATTGGAGTACAACAAGATCCAATTTAACGCCTTTTCAAGAGACAAGCTATTTATGGGTCAAAACGTTAAAGTGGGAAAAATTCAACTAAGATTTATAATTTGTGAAAGAATTAAAAATTAGTTGATTGTGAGTACTAATCTCACAATGACATTTTATACCTATGATATTTTATACCACATAAAACCTTTTGCGTGTTATTTTATACTTATGATATTTTATTTTTATAGCACTATCTCTTTGGGCGACAATGGCGCCTCGGTCCAGTTGAACCCTCAAACTCGGATTGAAAGACGCGAACCCTAAAGGCAGACGATCCCGCACCCGTACAAAATATTCATTGTTTTTGTTGAAAATAATAAAGTAATACTGTTAAAATTAATTTTATATATTCTTAATATATTATTTATACTATACCTTATTTTAGTATAGTATTACTGATTACTAATCAGAGTCCCTATATTAGGGGAAAGGGTAAATTCTTCTTCAATTGAGGAAAGGCTTACGATGGATACCTAGGCACCTAGAGACGAAGAAGGATGTAGTAAGCGATGAAATGCTTCGGGGAATTTCTTTGTTGTCCTCAACGCTTTTTATTTTAGGAATTCGTGGCTTCAAGGTGATTATAAGGGTATATAAAATACATCGAGATGGATGTTTATTGTCTCGACCACTCTTAGTAGTCCGATCACGATAAAATAAGGGAAGGAGAAAGATGTTGACTAAAATGACAATCTCAAACAAGAACGAATAAAATGTTGAATAAACTAAATATTATAGAGAAGGAGAAAAATGACTAAGTCTGTATTTTTTTATGATTTTTGTTTTACAATTAGCGTTAAGATTCTCACGTTGAGTTCTGAGCTTCCAACAAAGAGTCAGTGGTTCCAAAATTGTTGTGAAAGAAGTTGAAGTGTCGTGATTACGCACAAGTGAGATGGGGCTACCAAGTTTTATGAATAACCAGAGTCTAAATGTTAACAAGGGTGGCGCAAAGTTTTCGAAACAAAAAGGAAGAGAAGAGAAGCAGGAACGAAGAGGAGCTTCTTCTTCTTCCTGTCGTTCTGCCCACGAATTGGTGCATACCTGCCGAGCTTGCTTTGTCATAGTTGGTGCTGGCACATCCCTGGAGTCTTGCCCCATTGCTACAGTTCAGCCTCGCCGAAATCCTCTTCGAGTCAAGAACTTCAGGAGTCCTCAGTGTATGTGCACGGCCCCGTCGCCACTACTTTAGATAGCCGAAGTCAATAGATCAGCCCCCAGTTGCTGTTTGTTGCCACAAAGGAGTTGCCGCCAGAGGTCTACTGCAAGCCTCATCTTGGAGATCTTTGCATCACTTCTTGTTGTCCCAAATCATTGCCGTCATCCAAGGGTTGTGCCTCTGCTTCACCAGAATCGAGAAACGAAGGCGCCGTGCTTGTCGTGCCTTGTCGACGCACTGCCTCGCTTCCACAAAGGACAACTGAAGACTGTCGACGTATTGCTGTGAAGGAGCTGTTGTCGTACCCCACCTATCGCTGTTGATCTGGCCCTCCTTTGCTGCTCATTGGGGCCAAGGAGTCCAACCGGACCGTGTCGTGAAAGGCTGACCAAGAGAATTGCTGCTGCCGCATGATCCTCGTTCATTGCCTAGCCATTGCTTGCACCAATTTGTTGCTACGGTGATGTAACACCCTAAATCCGGTTCACCCACGTGAACTGAATCGGAATGTTACATACCCCGGTTAGGTTGACTAACCCAAACCCAACTTATGTGGATCTAATCTCGGTGTCTTAAGATGAAGATACGAATTGTCATAAATGAATGAATGCATAAAACTTTAACATGATATTAAATGGATGACATGCAAACTAATTTACACACCAATACAATTACGATCAAAATTAATAATTATTCTGATATAAAATGGACAGAGTCTCCCCTACAAGTGCAATTAGGGTCACTCTGTCAAAATAATATACATATAAACATATTTGCATATATCAATAATTTCATTCACGCAGAGTCTAATCTATTGTATACTCATTCTGAAGCTTGGGTCTCAGCCCACCTGTATATTCTATTCATATTTTATATCATGTTATCATGTCTTAGCATTTTCTCACATCATCATGATTTTCATTTCCTCACATTAGTACCAATATAATAAAATCATAAATAAAATATTAAACATTCAATCACCAAACATATGTGGGTGTGTGCAAAAAACCTCATTGCTTCTCTATCCAAGTTAGCACCTATATATAGTATGAAAACGCATCAATAATAAGTGTTACTAATCCAAAATATAACTAATATCAAACTGGCTATGAGAGCAAACTCTCATATGAAAGAAAACATTCATATACTCCTCGTGAACTCTCTGAAGGGCACCTACTGAGGAACCACTGCGTTACTGACCCGACAACATCTAGAACTGACTGATTTGTTACTGTTGATGCATCTCTCGACATTTTCTTACTTTATTTTCTGGTCTCGAATCCTAAGCCCTCTCCTTACCTCCATATTTCTCATGGCCTTGAGCACGAAGGCAGAGTACTCTCAGGCAGTTGCCTTCAATACCCTTTGAACCACAAGTACAAACATGTGTTGTGCTTAACAGTACCCGTACACCTCCACGTGTCATCGCGCCTAGGCAGTGAGCTTCTATTCCGTACCTACACATCAAATCTAAAAGCTAACGCCCGCTAAATAAATGATGCATCAAACTCATCCTAATTATCACACTCACGATCCAATCATCATCGATCAAACAAATCAACAATCATTACTGTAAATAATTCTAAGTCATCCCATTTATACCAATTTTTATGATGTTTTTCCAAGTTACGCTATGGTCAACTATCATGCTCATACTCTATTTATCTCATTATATCACTTACTATTCGTTCACAATTAATCAAATCATGCTACTTATCACTTCATCATTAATTAAGGCTTAATCACATCAACAACAATTAATCAATCATAGCATGTTGTGCTAACAATCATCAACTTTAAACAATCAAATTAGAGGTAATTATATATCTTATCGTGACAATCGGCGATGGCTAGGGTTTTGTCGTGCGTGCATCTCGAACCTCAAATTCGACTCTCGACGGTGTCCGAAGCTTGATCGGGTTCGACTGAATGAACTCGGCAGAAGATCCGACGAATTACATCAATCCGGTTTTCCAGATAATTCCGGTGAGTTGAGTGGTTTCCAACAGCATTCTGGCAGTTTTCCGACGGTGTCTACTGGCCGGATAGTGGTGGTATAGGGTACTGATGGAACCAGCTCGGCAAGCGGGACGTGTCTATGGCATTGATGTGGCCGACAAAGATAGTGGCTTGCCGGAAAATAGTAAAAATAGAGCCGTCGATGGTGGGTGGCTAGATCAGGCCGGCATGGGTGGCGATGGGCTCCACTACGATCGGGGAAGGTCGGCAACATCAAGGCCACCTCCCAATCACGGCGGTGACAGTCGCCGGTGATGCGATCAGCAACCACGGTGGGTAACTCGCGTCATGGAGGCCGGACTGTGGCTGGGCCTAGTCGGGGCGACACTGCGACGAGACGACGGTGCTGGGCGTCGATGATTGGCGACAAGGCAGCGGCGGCAACAATCACCAATGTGGAGAGGCATCTAGGGTTTTGGAGTGAAGGAGAAGTGTCGGGGGGTGAAAAATAACTGGGCGGCATATTTGTAAATAAAATTTGTAATAAATTCTAAAAAAATCTAGAAAAATCTCAAAAAATAAAATAAACATCACAATATCAAAATAACATGCTCTATAACTAATAACCAACCCAAACTACTCGTAACACAATATTTGACCTAAAACTATTTCTACGATCAAACTACATAATAAAAAAAAATATACTGCATACTTTCATATATTCTGATAACTCATTCTTTTCTGTTGTATTCATGACGTTATCATCATATACTTAGGTATACATGCATAGCTCATACACGTGATCAGCATCGACTCACTATACGTGTTCTAAAATATACTCGACTCGAAATAGCAATTGAACCGACTGGTTCTGAATATAAAACCCTGACGCGAATTGTGGGTTTTACAGGTGAAGCGGTCATGAAACCTTGCCGCAATAGATCTACTCGAAATGAGCTTCTTTTTCTCTTTTGCAGTTGAAATAGATGAAGTTATCCTACAACTGTAAAGCCTTGCCAGAGTTTATCGCTACTAAAGTCGTCCTACCACCCTCGCTGTAAATTTCCGTTGGATTCTACTTTCAGCCCCAGTCGCGCTACGTTGTTGCCTTTGTCTAGTCTCGCTACAGCATAGCCGTGGAAGGTTTCCCAGATGTTTGGAGTTTTCCCATATGGCTTCTTTGCTTGTAACATTCCAAAAAGAACTCGGTTATTTTATCTCGAAGTCTTAAATATTATTAAATTAAGGTAATTTAATAATATGTAGAGATTAATTTTCATAAGTTTTATGTATTTTCATATTTCAAGTATGTATTTATCACTTATGACTTCTCATATTTTGTCTGTGTATTTATGAAATGACCTTTCATCTTTGTTTTCATGTCTATATAAGCATACCTTCTCAACTAAGAAGGGGGGGGGGGGGGTGTTTTTTGTATATGCATGTGTGCTTTTCTGTATGATATGAGTATGTCACCTTTTTGTCTATGCCCATGTGCATCACTTTGGTATGCGTTATGTGTGCTTCTTTGGTTATGTATTATGTGTGTTTTTTTTTGTGTAATTCTTTTATGTATATATGTTTGATTTTATAAATGATCTTACTAGAACGAGCATATTACGGTACATTTAGAAGTATGAATAATAAGAACATGTTATCGTCGACCAGATTCCGGTACATGTAGATCATGGTTGGGAGAATCGGCCGATTTCGAGTGGAATCAGCCAATTTAAATCGGATCGGCAGCGTGCCGATCCGATTTCGGGGCCGAATCGGTCGGCCCTGAATCGGCGACGGAATCGGCCGATCCAGCCCGATTTTGACCGATTTAAATCAGAATCAGAATCGGGCTGAATCGGTAAAAATCAATTTTTTTGGAAAATTACTAAAATACCCTAGGTATAATATTTAGTAAATTAATTTATCAAGGGTAAAATG